>VDFB02345339.1:0-19129 GCA_007258455.2 Sequoia sempervirens
GTTGCATTTTCTGCTTTCTATTAAATCTGATCCTAAAACATTAACATGGTATCAGAGCGGGTCTACGAAAAGATCCGATCAGATTTGGTCTAACAACAACACAGTCTCTTGTGGCACAGTGGAGTTTTGAAGGCTTTATGAGTTTGTAAATCTTAGACATGATTAGAAGGCATGGGAAAAGCTGTTGAGTCTGTGCGTGCAAGTGCCATGGAAAGAAAGTGATGGAGTCAATGCTATTTTGTGTTGACTTATCTTCTGCAGTGCGGGTGAATGTCCTATTGCTGTTCAAAGGGGTCTTGATGCATGGGATTCATGTTTTGTTAAAACTGATATGAGAATGTTATATATTTATTGACACCTCTTTAGGCACGGGCAGTATGGAAGTGTGAGTAACTTTTGGGCTAGTTTCACTTGATGTGAAGCCGTGACTTTCTAGATACTATTCTATTGCTTGTTTTGAGTTTTGGATGTGCAGAAATTCTCTGAGCTAACGAGGGTGTTATATATAATCTATTTTGTTGCCATCCACAATGTGTGAAGCCCTTTGGAATTCATGGGTGTATGTCTTTTCTGAAGAAGTCTTGAGGAGTGCCTCTTGAAGGCTAGCATTAATTGGTTGCTGTATCTTTTTCTATAGAAGACTAAAATTTATTCAGAACTCTGATTAAGTGTGTTGTGTATAAGGAGTTTCTTGGAGCTGCAATCTCTGTTTACAAGCTTGGGAAGCGAAAGGCCACGTTTATGGAAGGAAGTCGTGATGATTTTTTACTCTTTTGATTAATTAAACTCTTTCATCGCATGAGTTTGGGTGCGTTGATTCATAATGTGATCTCAAGATTTAAATAGAGTCTTCAATCTTTGATAAACAATCATTTCATATTCCCACTTTCCATGAGGGTGAGATCGAGTGAAGGTGGCGAAAATGAGACACAGCTACAGGTCTAGCTCATTGGTGTACCAACATAAAGAGATAAGTATCTTATACTTGTTCCTTGAATGAATTATTTATGTAGTTATTAATTCATGCTACATCAATGGATAGTGAATCTTGTATGCTTCTAGCTTTGATATTTCTTCTGGATAGTTTAAACTATTAGTAATCTCTCTCTAAATGCTTCCAGGACGGATCGAGGAGCAAGAGGTTGATGAGAGATTGCCTAGAGAAGAAGAGCTTGGGGCATCCTGTAAGGAACTCATGCCAACTGGAGAAATGATCAAGCATGGAGTCATAGCTTGCAGCCATGGGACTGAGTTGGTGGCTGAAGACATCTCTTGAAGAGGAAGAAACTATTCAAGTTGTCTTTGAGATCGGTTTCTTCGAAGAGGAGGAATTTACATTCAGAGGGAGTTTGACAATTCCTCAGAAGCAACCTTGGACGAGGAGGTTAGAAGGTTAATGCAATTACTTGGAGCTTCAGAGGGAGTTTCATCATCATGGAGATTTGTTGTTAATGCATTTTCCTTTGAGACGGAGGAATTTGAGGTGAAAGCCTTTGTTAATGCATTTTCCTCTGAGACGGAGGAATTTGAGGTGAAAGCCCTTGTTAATGCATTTCTCTCTGCGAGAGAGATTTGAGGTATTAGCCCTTGTTAATGCGACTCTCTGAGAGAGATTTGAGAGTATCAACCCTTGTTAATGCATTTCTCTGAGAGATTTGAGGTATTAGCCCTTATTGATGCATTTCTCTCGAGGTCTGGTATCAACCCTTGTTAATGCATTTCTCTAGCGAGGTTGAGTGAAAACCCCTTTTGTTTCATTCTATTGGAATAGCCATGGTGGGCGTCATGTGATGAGATGTTAACATCATACTTGTGCATGTGGATATTTGAAAGATACCTCCCTATGCTTCTAAGAGGGAGTGTTAATGTTAAAATTAGGCTAGGAGGTATCTTCTAACTGCAGAAGAATCTTCTTAATTTGTTAATGTTCAGTAGCTGCAGGAGGTATCTTCTAACTGCAGAAGAATCTTCTTATTTGGTGTAACTGACTTGCATGGGAATCTTCTTTGTAACTCCTCCTAAAATAGACATCTGAAATGCAGAGGTAACTAACATGCATTTAACATGCAAAGGAATCTTCGTATTGACATGCATGAGAATCTCTAATTTAAGCAAATGTAACTCCCCTCCTAGTGCGTCTTCTTATGCATGTAATGAGTCCTTGTTCACATATAGCAGACACTTACAGCAAATCATAATTCTGTAGCAGCAGATCGACTTTAAGGGAAAATATATTATTCTGTATTTTGCATCTAAGTGAGGTGCTGTCATTCATTGTTTAAGATAGCTCAATATTCTTGATGTGAATACTGTAGAAGAGCAATTTGAGATTCTGTATAAGGCTGAGTCTTATCATCAGCAAATTACATCATTGTATTACTGTGCTTGCATCAGTTTGTGGTGCCACTTATTGGCCTTCATAGTGGCCTTTGTAAAGGAGACATTTGTGTTGACATTTCAATATATATGAGATATATTTGAGGCTGGGCTTTTCTCCCTCAAGAGGAGGGTTTTCCCAGGGTATCTGCTGTGTCATTGTGTTGCATTTTCTGCTTTCTATTAAATCTGATCCTAAAACATTAACACTATCATCATTCATACAAAGACTGCCCCAAAGGTTAAAGTTGAATATAGTTATGTAAAACAAGGGCTGGGAAATCTAAGTAAGTCCATGCGATGGAGATGGAAGTCCATACCAAAGGACAGAGACTCTGCAATAAACAAGAGAAAACAGAACAGAACAGGGGAAAGAGTCAATCCTGTGAAATGATGCCCATACTAAGATTTAAGGAGCTGCAGATAAAATAAGACAGCTAATAAACAGCGGTGGCTGAGATTATAATTACAAGAGTCTCCTTCAATCACAAGTATCATCATCTAGAACACCTAACCGATCTCCTAAATACTCAAAGCTTTTGTTTCCTAATGAGTGAAGATCAGATATCTGCACATTGGTCTTCAGACTTCTAAAATTCTATATAAATCTCCCCATTGTTATCAACTCTCTGATAGAAATGCTATCTACTGACTACTGTCAATGATGCTTACTCCTCTTGTGAAATACAAGATTCTTGGATAATGCTATATATGAAATCTTTTACAAACTATCTATTATCTAATACACACTGAGCAGCTGCCATCATCATTCATACGAATGCTCTCACAGAAGTTAAAGTTGAATATTGTTATGTAAAACAAGGGCTGGGAAATCTGACTAAGCCCATACGATGGAGAAGGAAGCCCATACCAAAGGACAGAGACTTTGCAACAAGCAAGAGAAAACAGAACGGAGCAGGAGAACGAGTCAGTCCTCTTAAATGATGCTCATATTGAGATTTAAGGAACTGCAGATAAAAATCAGTTTTTGAGAAAGTTATTATAATTGCCTAGATGGTATGATTTCCTGAGTATGCTCTTTAAATAGTAGAGCATCATATGTGTATCATGTATAGTTGGATTCGTTATGGCAGAAATTACTCGATTCTTAATCATATATAAAGTAAACATGATATCAGGATGTTATGGCTTCTGCCTGAATTAATAATATTTAGGTACCTGAAATCCGCGGGCTTTGTTGGCCAAAAATTCATTTTTCTATTCTCTGTAGGGAGAGTTGTCAAGAACACGATGTCTGCCCAGTCTAGGGTTTGGTCATCTGAGGCTACAAAGATCTGGCCATAGCCTTCAGCCTCTTGCATTTCATATTTGAGCTTTTCTTCCAACGGCAGTTGAACGAATTCCCGCACAATTTCCTTCATTCTTTCCATCATAGACAGAGGAATTCCATGATTGACAACCTGTCATAATGACATACATAACTCTTAGCAAAGTAAGCAGCATATACTCGTATGCATGTTTATGTAGGAAATGGATTATTAATCATAGTTGATTTTCCTAATATTTGGCATCAGAGCCATATTTGTGATTGTGGGGTTTTCAGAGATCCCTATGGTATAACCCTTCGATATGTAGATATGATGCAGAGTTAAAGCTATGACAATGTAAGAGGGTTTTTAGAAATTTTAAAGTTGGACACAAGTTTTGGAGATGTTATTATGCAGGTTTGAGATTTTGGGGTTTGCAGATTTTTTGGGTTTTTTTGAAGATCTGAAATTTGAAGCTAATCCCGTCACAAGGGTAATGACATTATAATTATGGTAAATAGCTTGCAAATTACTAGTATGTCATGTCACATAGATAACAACTCTATCCTATGAAGGATCTTTAAGCAACTCTCATATTATAAGGAGGAGATATTTTCTGAAATCCTTCTGTACAAAGAGTGAAGACCTCTGCTGGTTGAAAACTAAATAAAAAAATTCATGGATCATTTATAAGAAACACAGAAGATTTGAAACTGAAACCATCTCTTATGTTGGTACAAAACGGGAGTAGGATGCGAAAACATCCACCCCACAAAACCACAGTATAGCAGGGAACTACAAACTAACACATCCTCTTTTAAAGCTGTCAAATGTCTTGTTATGTAGAGTACTTTTTTGTAGCAATTATTAGTCTACTACTTAATTTATAATTAATTTGAAGTACCTACTTGAAAAAATCCCCATTGCTGGCATGCAATACCAAGCTTTTCCAATTCCTTTTGCCTGCAGAGATCCGAATCTCTCAGAAACATGTCCATATCAATTATGGGGATGTCCATTTGATGAAGAGGAGAGTTATTTGGGCGCTCTTTCTCTGATCTGATATATCTTGGAGGAAGGCTGTGAAGATGCTGAGATGCCAATTCCTGAACAACAGGAATTGGAAACCTTTTCGAAGTACCCTCAGATGGATCAAATACCGCTCCTGAATTAAACATGATGTTTATATGATCGATATAAACAAAACGCCTGTTTTCTTCTTCACTCCTGTTTGTTTCTTCACCCCTAAAAAGAATATATATAACGGACTAGGTGTGTTAGTCATCCTCCCATACTGTTTCACAGACTTCAATCTACCGCTGAAGAGCATCTACATTTCATATTTTATCAAAATGCTTTTGAAATGTCCAGTTGTCTAGGGGAAGAGCCAGTAGCTACCACCCATTGAATAACCGCTACCTCCAGGTTCACTCCACCCCCCAAAAAAAATTTAACTCTGATCCACAAAAAAACTTTTTATTAACAAATAGAAAATTACAACAATACCAATAGAAAATTACAACAACACCAATAGCTGCTCATAACAGAATGAGTCACTCACCAATCAAAGTACACAACTAAACATGCCTTTGCATTTATAAAAGAACTCCACTTGCACATAAAAAGGCCCATTTACAATTTCATTTAAATCATTTACTTTTTACAATTACCCCCACTTGCAAATGTTTGTCCCTCACTACATTTTATATTTACAAGTATACATGCACAGCTACTGGTGCTTTAGATGACATAATCACAATCTCCTTTGCACAGTCTTTCACACACTCCCTGTCAGCTATATGTATTTATTTCATTTCTTGTAGGTACCTGCACAATTAAATATAGGTGTAAGGCTCCCCAATTAAACATCAAATCCAAATGTAATGCACAATTCAGTCATATCATCTTTAAAAACCTACGTAACTTGCAGCTTCAAATTCAAATGCTCCTACCAAATTCAAAATTCAAACACAACCACCAAATTGAATGCATATCATCTTTAAAAACCTACGTAACTTGCACCTTCAAATTCAAATGCTCTAACAAATTCAAAATTCAAACACAACCACCAAATTGAATGCATTCAATTGTCAGATTCGAATTCCTAAATAAGAGGGGGAAAGTAGCCAGCAGCATTCACAATTACATGTTACTCCCACTCCCACCAAAGTTGAAAGCAACGACAAAGATTTTCTGCACATTCCTCTGCACATTCCTCTGATTCCAAAGTCTCAGGTATGTACTTATATTTATTTTCATTTATGCAGTGTCTTCTTACTTTATACATTCTACCATTTCTTAAAAAAATTCTACTTTCCATTGCACATACAGTAGGCTAGCATACATATATTTGTCATTTTACATTACATGTCTCTTGTTCATTCAACAAATCGATGTATATGTGTGTTTCCTTTGCCTATCCATTGAAAATGCAGAGTATGTACTTATAGTTATTTTCATTTATGCAGTGTCTTCTTACTTTATACATTCTACCATTTGTAAAGAAATTTCTACTTTCCATTGCACATACAGTAGGCTAGCATACATATATTTGTCATTTTACATTACGTGTCTCTTGTTCATTCAACAAATCGATGTATATGTGTGTTTCCTTTGCCTATCCATTGAAAATGTAGACTATGGTACCTATATTTATATTTGTCTATTTTTCCTCATTTGTCATTTACTTCAGTGTTTATATCAGGGTTTATAGTTGTTATTTATTTTTTCTTATATGTCTCTTGTTTATTTTTGGTCATTTGTCAGGGGGGTCATTTATCAGGGTTTAATATGTATATGTGTGTGTGTGTGTATATATATATATATATAAATATATATATACATAGACAAACACATATATACGTCTATTAGTCTGTTTAAATATGTTTCATTTGGCTGTCCAATACAATAGCGTAGCATTTTTTTATATTTTCCTACTTCCCATTGCACACACAACAGGCTACCATACATATATTTGTCATTTTACATTATGTGTCTCTTGTTCATTTAGCAAATCGATGTATATGTCTATCCTTTGCCTAGATCCTTTTAAAATGCAAACAATGGTACTGGTTAATCATTTTCTTCTGCATCTTTCATGACCCATGAAGGATTTATTCGATGATTGAAAAATTATTACTGCTTGTTTATGAAATAAATCAATCCTCTTACACTCCTTTTCCCACATTGCAGTTATGTATGTATGTATCTATGCAGCTTCACACACACACACACACACACATATATGTGTATATGTATGTATGTATGTATGCATGCAGATACATACATACATTGCACATACAGCAGGCTACCATACATATATTTGTCATTTTACATTATGTGTCTCTTGTTCATTCAGCAAATTGATGTATATGTCTATCCTTTGCCTATCCTTTTAAAATGCAAACAATGGTACTGGTTAATCATTTTCTTTTGCATCTTTCACGACCCATGAAGGATTTATTCGATGATTGAAAAATTATTACTGCTTGTTTATGAAATAAATCATTCCTCTTACACTCCTTTTCCCACATTGCATTTATGTATGTATGTATGTATGTATGCAGCTTCATACATACATATGTATATATGTACATATGTATGTATGTATCTGCATACATACATACATACATACCCTAAAAAAAAGTGAATTTGGTTTTCTTTTGTGCTTAAATTATTAAATACAACCTGGTAAAGTCGATTGTCTCATGATTTTGTCTCCAGAAATGATCAGGAATTTCGTGGGTTTGAACACATGTCTATAAAAAACCCAGGTCACTTTGGGCATAAATCGACAAACCCATTAAGAATAAATATGTTTTTGTCAAAACCCTTGCATGGTTTTTGCCAAATTCGTGTGATTAATGAATTAATCTCATGAAACCCTTGCCTGGAATATTCTGCATCTATCTCAAAATGCACTTATGTATTCCTACCAGTGAGGAATTATTATTATGAAACCCTTAGTTAATTTCTTCTGCTCTTTTTTCAAAACCCAAGTCTATACAATGTGCTTTGAACATAGATATATATACATACATATATCTATGTATATATAGATATATATATGTATATGTACATATATATGCATACATTTAACTAAAGAGTGGGATACCCAACAAAAAAAACATTAGTCATATGCGTCAATCGGACCCCAAATAAAGATTATTTGGGGTGTAATGTGTTTGGTGTCTGGTGCTTTAGTAAGGAGATTAATATGTAGGAGTGATTTGTAATGGGTGCGAAATTGATTGTAGAAGGTGCTAACGTGAATTAGACCCATTCACTTTTGAGCGGATTTGAATGATAAAATAGATCTGTTTTATATTTTGCAAAGTTTATACCTGTGTTTTGTATTTATATCTGTGTTTTGCAATGTTTATACACTATTTTTCTGACACTTGATCACTTACAATGTACAAGATCATTGACAATCATGGCACCAAGGCACAAGAGGAAAAGATCGGGTCTGAGGCGCTTGAATAGAGTACCTCGTGTAGTGACATTCAATGTTCCAGATGTTGATGAAGAGCCAGCAGTGAACATGGACGAGGAAGTTATTTCTGAAAATGCAGAACAGACCAATGAAAATGATGGTTTTCAACCTGCTGTTCATAATAGTGACGTAGAAATGGAACCGCCATTTGCTGACCAAGTGACAACCTCAGATCATAGCATCAAAAGTTGGTCTATGGATGACATGGAAAAAGCCATTGCAGATGTTGAAGACCATCACATGACAATTAGAGGTTCGGCGATCAAATGGGGAATCTCGCCTAGCAGTTTGCGGTCATGGCTCAATGGTGTGACATCCACAAAAAAGAGGGGGCCACCAACAATCCTGACTGACGAAGAAGAAGATGAAATTGTGCAATGGTGTAAAGATATGGCTAATATTGGCCATGGCCTTCAAGTGTCACAGCTTAAGTCAACGGTGGCCCACATGGTTGGAGTGAGGCCTAACCCATTCGCAAATGGGATACCAGGGAGGTCATGGTGGGTTGGATTTCATCAAAGGCATCCTGATCTGACAATTCGAACACCTGAAGGAGTGGACACAGATCGAGCTATAATGCCGCGGCCCGAAATAGTTTCTTCATTCTATGATAACTTGGAGGAGTTGTACAACAAACTTAATTATGGGCCCAACAACATATGCAATTGTGAAGAAACAGGTGTGCAAGCTGGCAGAAATTGTGCAATGAGAGTTATTGCAAAAACAGGGATGAAATGTGTTCCACAATTAATTGCTAAAAGCAGAGAATGGATCACTGTTCTAGCTTGTGTTAGTACAGCAGGTCAAGCTACCTGGTTTCTATTTGTTCAAGTCCAAAAGGAACATTAAAAACTATATTGTTAACTGTGAGCCAAGGGCATGCATGGCAATCCAAGAGCATGCTTGGATGACCAAAGAATTATTTGTGGCATGGTTAAAACACTTCACAAAAAATGTCCCAGGAGGTGTGTCACCAACCAACAGAAAGCTTCTAATCTTTGACGGTCATGGCAGCCATGTGGCATTCAAAATGGTTGAAGTAGCAAAGGCTATGGGAATAGATTTGCTCACACTTCCAGCACATTGCAGTCACAAATTGCAGCCCCTTGATGTTAGTGTGTTCTCACCATTTAAGCACTACTTCAAACAGCAAAGGACTATATGGCTCTCTGCAAATCCTCAACTTGACATTGGAAGGGAAGAGTTGGCAACACTTGCCAGCAAAGCTTTTGCACAAGCTTTGACTCCTAATAACATTGCAAGTGGTTTTAGAAAAACAAGAATTTGGCCATTAGATCGACATGCACTTGACTTGGATATGGGGCCAAGCCAAGCTTTTGTGGTTGAAGAGGAAGGAACGACATTGGGAGCAGAAACTGAGGGTGATACAGCTGATGAAGAGGCACAGTTCATGGTAGCTAAGACTTGCTTGAGGATAGCAGGTTGGAATGAGGAATAGATTGGATAGTTTGTGGATACCTTTTCTACAAACATTCCCCCAAATCCAGAAAACATTGACGAAACAAAAATTCAACAAGAACCAGCAGTTCGATCATGTAATCAGGCAGCTGAAAATGAAGAGAGTCTGAATCTGCCATTTGAATTTCAAGATGCAACTTTGAACGTAGGGGTGCATCTCAATTTCACTCAAGTGGATGAAGGGTTGTCCATGCCATCACCACCGAATGTTGATCCTGAAGATGTCATCCATTACTTCACAACTGGGAGAAATTGGGAGGCTGAAAATGATGAAGAGGATGGAGTCGATGGTAATGACTCAAATGATGAAGAGGCTGACTATGTGCCATGCACACAAGTTAATGATCAGCAACCAGCAGGCAGCAGAAGCACTTTTTTGCAACTCCCAATGCAACGAGTGCGCCAATCATCTAATAGAGGTCGCAATGGGGTCCTACACCTTAGTAGGCAGTCTCAAATTTTGACATCGGATGATTTCTTCAATTTGTTGGATGAACAAGAGGCATAGAAGCAAAGAAACCAAGAATTGTAGCAAAGGAAAAGGGAGCAAATGGCTGAAAGGAAGGCAGAAAGAGAAGCAATCCTCGCACAGAGGGAGGCAAACAGATTGGAGCGTGCTGCAAAAAAACAAAAAATTGCAGAGGAGAAACTGAGGCAGCGACATGAAAAGGAGCTTCAAAGGGAGCAAGCAAAGATTGCTAGACAGTTGAAGGAAAACCCAAAGCAGGCGGAAAGAGCAGAAAGAAACAGAAGTAAGAGTACTCCTACAACTCCTCTTCCAAGTCAACATCCAATTTTAAGGGACATGATTAACATTTTGTCTCCAGCCTTTGCAGCTCTTAGTAGCCTACAAAATGGGTCTTCTGAAGGCTGCTCTCCACAGTTACAGCTAACTCCAGAGGCAAATCATGCATTGCTTGCTTGTATAGCAAGTGCCATACAGAACAATCCGCAATCCTCAACATCTTCTCCAGTTAACGCAGAGTCAGTTGACCCCCAAGGACACACCACTTCATAATCAGATCTGTGGATGTCTGATTACGATTTTTTGTTGTCAATTTTTTGACCTCGAAGTGTGCTAGAGTGTTTTTTGTAAAACTGAATGCTAGTCTATTGTATTGGACAGTCAAAGGATACTAGTTTGTTGTATTGGATAGCATTTCGATACTAGTGTCTAATTTTGTAGAACTAAATGGTAGTGTGTTCTCAACTTATCTAATTCGATGTGTTCCAATGTGTTTTTTGTATATATGAAGACTCCTTGTCTTCTTTCCAAGTTAATGATCTATGCTTTTGTGATTCGAAATCAGTTTTGTGTTTGTTGTATTCATCTATCATTGATGTGATTTAAAAATATGACTCACTAGTCTATTGAAGATCTATGTTTTGTAAATAATGCATTTGGTAAAGGTTGAAAACATTATAATTCAAACTTTGTATTTTTCCTGACATCATACTTTTTGAAAATTCAAACTTAATAATTCAATAAGTTTCTATGTATTTTCTCACATCTATTTATTTTGAAAATTCTAACTTCACATATGTGTTTGTTTGTTGCATAGATATATATATAATATAACTATACATCTATATGTAAGTTTACAATGAATAAGTAAATCCCACCATAAATCAAATCCCATTGTTCAGGTTCATGAATGAACATCATTAGAAAAAAGAACATCATAAATGAACACAATGTCTAGCAGGTCACAGCCAAGGTAAGCTCTTGAAAGACTTGACTTGAAATGTCATCATGCAAATTGACTTGCTCTTTACAACCTCCCTAGTTGTGTATACATGCATACATATATATATATATATATATATATATATATATATATATATATATATATATATATATATATACATCTATGTATGTATGTATGTATGTACATATGTATGTATGTATGTATGTACGTATATACATACATACATACATACATACATACATACATACATATGTATACACAACTAAGTATATGCATACATATAACTATACATCTATATGCAACATATCCATAAATTAATCTATTTGAAATTATAAATGTTTGAACACATACACTTGGAAATTAATCTAATTGTAAATTGTAAATGTAAGTTTACAATGAATAATAAAAATGAACATTATAAATGAACACAATGTCTATCGGGTCACAGCCAAAGTAAAGTCTTGAAAGACTTTACTTGATATGTAATCTTACAAATTGACATGCTCTTCACAACCTCCTAGCCATTTGACATGCCTGCCACAACAAACAAATATAATACAACAAACAAACATGGACAATAGTTATTGAAATAAATAAAAAGATATACTAGTTAGTAAAAAACATAGAACAATAATTGAAACTTAGAACAATTTGAACAAAAAATCCTTAATTATTTGGTGTGTTGATAAACACAATTACCAAACTGCCCACCATGAACATCGTTACACCACCTCTCCTTGTTCTCCCATGCCTGCAAGAAAAGATTTACAACCACGGGTAGTCACAACCGAGGCTAGTAACATACAAACATCATATGACCTTTGAAATAATGCATGTACAACAACACATAATTAATCAAGTTCAATTGCGAATATAGTAGTAGAGGACAAAAATTGTGAATGCCACTGGCTGCTATCCCTCTTATTTAGAAATTTGAATTTGACAATTGAATGCATTCAATTTGATTGTTGTGTTTCAAATATGAATTTGTTATAGCATTTGAATTTGTAGCTGCCAGTTATGTAGGTTTTTAGAGATGATATGACTGAATTCTGCACTATATTTGGATTGGATGTTCATTTGGGAAGCCTTATATATCTGTGATTTTTTGCAGCTTTGCATGCATGCATAGAGTCATACAATCATATATCAGTAATATACATTGCAAAGCAGAAAAAACACCTAAATGTGTCACTTTTAACATCTAATTAAAACTCTTTTATCATTCAAATCCGCTCAAAAGTGAATGGGTCTAATTCACGTTAGCACCTTCTACAATCAATTTCGCACCCATTACAAATCACTCCTACATATTAATCTCCTTACTAAAGCACCGGACACCAAACACATTACACCCCAATTAATCTTCATTTGGGGTCCGATTGATGC
Organism: Sequoia sempervirens; assembly: GCA_007258455.2. Lineage (NCBI taxonomy): Eukaryota > Viridiplantae > Streptophyta > Pinopsida > Cupressales > Cupressaceae > Sequoia > Sequoia sempervirens. Next base: position 12,717 of record VDFB02345339.1, read on the forward strand.
ATATGACTAATGTTTTTTTGTGGGTATCCCATCCTATTCATTCGCTTTACCGCGCGCTGTCTTTGTAGCTGCACATACATACATACATACATACATACACACACACACACACATATATATGTATCTATATATGTATGTATGTGCATACATACATACATACATACATACATACATACATATATGGACATACATACATGTATATATGCACATACACACACACACACATACATATATGTATGTATGTATGTATGTGCATACATACATGCATACATACATGCATATATATATGTATGCATATGGCTGTGCATACATGCATACATATAGCATATATGTATGTATGTACTGTCACATACATACATACATACATGTGAGTGCGTAATAATGTATGTGCATAGATACATCTGAACTTGTATGTATGTATGTATGTATGTGTCTTAAGTATGTGCATAGATACATGCAGTTATACATGTATGTATGTATGTATGTATCATCTTTACCTCCCCCACTCTACACTCCATGCTATGTATGTATGTGGCTCTTGTCAATACATACATACATATATACATATATGTATAAATGTATGTATGTATGTATGTGCATACACACATAGATACATGCATACATATATACAACACATGGCGAAAAAGAGTGTAAGAGGAATGATTTATTTCATAAACAAGCAGTAATAATTTTGACATCATCGAATAAACCCTTAATGGGTCATGAAAATGCAGAAGAAAATGAATAACCAGAACCATTGTTTGCATTTTGAAAGGATAGGCAAAGGATACACACATATACATCGATTTGTTGAATGAACAAGAGACACAGAATGTAAAATGACAAATATATGTATGCTAGCCTACTGTATGTGCAATGGAAAGTAGAAATTTCTTTACAAATGGTAGAATGTATAAAGTAAGAAGACACCGCATAAATGAAAATAACTATAAGTACCTACCTAATACTTGGGATATTAGAGGAATGTGCAGAGGATGCTTGTCGTTGCTTTCGATACATACATATATACATGTATGTATGTATGTGCACATACATACATACATACATTTTTGTAATATGAAAGATGCAGAAGAAAATGATTAACCAGTACCATTGTTTACATATTCAAAGGAGAAAGATGTTAGATGTTACCTGAGGCCTGGTGTATGTGCAATGGAAAGTATGGTATGTATGTATGTATGTTTGTATATGTATGTCTGTATGTGTACATACATACATGTATGTACATATGTATGTCTGTAAGTGTATATATGTATGTCTGTATGTGTATATACAGGTATGTATGTATATATGTATGTGTGTATGTGTACATACATACATGTATGTAAATATGTATGTCTGTATGTGTATATATATACATACATGTATGCATGTATGTATGTATGTACACATACAGAGACAAAAGCCTATATTATACATGTATCAATAATACACTATCATTTTGCTCTGCTCTCTCCCCAACAATAATATCTTCATATGTATGTGTGTGTACATGCATACATGTATGTGTACATATGTATGTGCACACGTATGTTTTGTATGTTAATGCATACATACACATGTATCTTAAAATGTATGTCGTATGTGTATATACATACATATATGTATATATGTATGTCTGTATGTGTACATACATACATACATACATGTATGTATGTATATACATGTACCTATATATGTATGGTATGTATGTGTATATGTATGTCTGTATGTGTACATACATGCAGACCATACATATATAGATGGTATGTATGTACATACATACATGCATATATGTAGGTATGTATGTGCACATACATACCATACATATATGTATGTATGGATGTATTGGGTTTTTCAGAAATGTGCAAAAGAAATTAACCAAGGGTTTCATAGTAATAATTTGTCAGTCGCAGGAATATAGAAGTGCATTTTCAGATAGATGCAGAATATTCCAGGCAAGGGTTTCATGAGATCAATTCCTTAAGCAAACGAATTTGGAAAAAGCCAAGCAAGGGTTTTCACGAATTCGTTTTGAGATAGATGCAGAATATTCCAAACAAGGGTTTCATGAGATTAATTCATTAAGCACATGAATTTGGAAAAAACCATGCAAGAGTTTTGACAAAAACATATTTATTTTTAATGGGTTTGTCGATTTATGCCCAAAGTGACATGGGTTTTTTATAGACATGTGTTCAAACCCACGAAATTCCTGATCATTTCTGGAGACAAAATCATGAGACAATCAACTTTACCAGGTCGTATTTAATAATTTAAGCACAATAAAACCCGCATTTGGAAAAACAAAGCAAGGGTTTTCACAAACCCACGAAATTTGTTATCATTTCTGTAGACAAAATCATGATACAGTCGAATTTACCATGTTGTGAGCGCGCGGTAACACAAGGACAGGAAATCATTTTACCCCAAAAAAAACCCGTGTGTATAACGCCAGTACCATGACATTAGCAGAATAAAACAACACATGGCGAGATGCATGTAAGATGCATGATTTACTTCATAGACAAGCAGTAATAATTTATCAAATGTTGAACAAACCCTTCATGGGTCTTAACACTCGAATAAACCCTTCACGAGTCATGAAAGATGCAGAAGAAAATGATTAACCAGTACCATTGTTTGCATATTCTAAAGGTAGACGATGTTAGATGTTACCTAGAGCCATGCACACGTGGAGGAGCTGTGGGGAGTCGTCGCCATCCGCAGCCTTCTCCATCGCCGAGAACCTTCCAGACAGCGCGCGGCAAAGCGAATGGTTATGATGGGATACCCACAAAAAAACATTAGTCATATGCATCAATCGGACCCCAAATAAAGATTAATTGGGGTGTAATGTGTTTGGTGTCCGGTGCTTTAGTAAGGAGATTAATATGTAGGAGTGATTTGTAATGGGTGCGAAATTGATTGTAGAAGGTGCTAACGTGAATTAGACCCATTCACTTTTGAGCGGATTTGAATGATAAAAGAGTTTTAATTAGATATTAAAAGTGACATATTTAGGTGTTTTTTTTATTTTTTATTGGTGGTTATATGTAGGGGGTATTGGGACGTTAGGTGATGATAACCAGGCGACACCTCTAAAAGGGGTCTTTTTGACATACACGCGCATATCGGATGCTACCGCACTCTACCGAATTGCCCAAAAGCCAAAACCTTAGTTATAAGATCTTAACTCATGTGCGAAAAAAACCCATAATTTTTTTTTCAATTCGACATACGGTTTGTATTCTACGGTTGCGCGAAGTTAGCCCTGGCGGCTACTAGCTCTTCTCCTATTATTCAATGCTATAATACGCTAATGTTTAGATTCAATCAATGAACGAAATTAAGAAAAATAAAATAATACAAGGACACCATTATTTAACTCATTGAAATCATCGTCTTGTGCAGTCATAGCGATTTATAATAATGGCTTCAAATTTCAGAGTCAAAGAACGCGCTAGACAAATACACTACAGATGTGTTTGTCTTTGAAATTCAAGTACCGTGGGAAAATCTTTTAAACTAGAATATATATATATAGGTAATGGGTTAGGTAGGTACCTATGTTAGGCATCCTCGGATGGTGTTACACGAACTTTGGGGAGGTTTATGCAGTCAGTAGGATATATTTTGATTGTATTTATTAATTAATTGAAAATAAAAAATAAGTAGCAATTGCATTTTGGGTACGTGGAATAGGTGGGGAAGTTCAATTAAGGAAAAAATTGTTCTAGTTGTTTTTTACATTCATTTGTGAAGTACATGAGGTCAATTGGTAAGCCATTTTTCCAATGATGTTTGTGCAACAAAGGTCTCAATGAAGAATTGATAACTTCAAGTCAACTATGCATCCACTTATAGGGATCCAAACACATTGAAACAAAAAATTTGACTTAGGAAGATAATTAAAGTCCATTACCAACAGGCTCATGTTTTGTTTGCAAAAGGGGGAGTTGGAGATAGAGAGAGAAAAAGAGAGGGGGGGAAGAGTGATTGAGTGAGAGATAGGTAAGGATATAGAGAATGGAGATGGAGAGAAAGAGAGCGAGAGATAAAGAGAGGGATAGATAGAGATGGAAGAGATAAATATAGAGAGAGGAAGAGAAAAGGAGAGAGAAAGATAAAGATAAAGATAAAGATGGGAAGTAATATATAGAGAGGTAGAGGAGGAGAGATATAGGGGTAAAGAGAGGTGGAAGGGATAAATATATAGAGAGGAAGAGAGAGGGAGAGATAGAAAAATAAAGATGGGTGAAGCCACAATAGTGGTTTACTGTTACACGCCTAACTTTAACTATGTTTTACTTTTTACTTTTGAAGTAATTAGTAGATGATTACGCATGATTTTATGATTTGATGTTTATTAAAAGTGTCAGGGAAAATTAATGTTTTCATGAGTTATGTTTATTTGACTCAAAATTGACGTGTTTAAAAGTTATCAAGATGTGATGATTTCATAAGGATTATGAAATGATTAATAAATATATTAATCTTGAGTTTGGTGTTTGCAAGTTGCACTCAAGAAACAGGCTTCCACCCTTTGAGAATGGGAGGGAGAACATCATTAGAGAGAAGAGTATAGATACAAGGAAAAGAAAAGGTTGTCGCCCGTGTTGGTGTATATAGGTTCATTACATATATAAATGTGTTTAATAATACAAAGAGAGTAGTACATTTACTCTTTCTTATATATATCTGATATATATTAATGAGTAATAATGAGTAATGTTATCTTAATGTCGCATGTGACAAAGTGTGTTGAGAGGTGGATGGAGGTAAATAAATGCCTCTTACTTAGGCCATTAACTCCTCACACTTTCCTCAATGTATGGTGTGAGATCTTTAAACGCTTTTACTTGTTGGTTCTCATAATGATATTGCAAGAAGACGTCAAGATCATTTTGGATTGTCATTGAGTTCGTTCGTCAGGTCAACAAATACGTTTGTTTGATGACATAATGACCTATGTCATCAACCTTACCTATAATACTAATACTTCTTAAATGATTATTATGTTAAACTATATGTTAAAAATTTAGATCATGGCTACATATGTCGAGAGTTAACGATGGATCAACTATTAGTAAAAGAGGGACAATAATATTTGAATTGTTCAACCCTTTAATGAGGAGCTTAATTGAATGTTATGGTAGTAATTATATATATACATTTACTAATGTCTAAATGCCATCGTAAAGCCCTTTTTGCCACTACACTATATTTGAAGGTGATAGAAGTTTCAATTCAATGGAAATACTTTTGAAAAGCTATTACAAGGCCACGCCATAATGCTTGAGGGTGGCGCATGCTTAAGGAATGTGCAAGTCAAGTGTTACCATGATTGGAGTCGTGGCTATCTCCACGATTTGTTAAGTGATAAATGATTGCTTTTAACCATTCTTCTTGAATAGGTAAAGCAGTTCTATAACGAATTTTGAACTGATTTCTTGCTCCGCGGATCGATCCATTCTTTGGGGCAATATGGTGGATATTGCAACGAGGGGCAGGGGAGAGGAAAAGGGGAATCGAAACTGAACCTGAGTTTTGAGAGGTTGGCACTTGAAGGGAGTTTGGGGGAAACCTTCTAGAGAAGGATATGGTTATTGGTATCACAGTAACCATTAGAAGTAGAACCTGGATTTAACTAAGATGAAAAATTCAATAATTCGTGGTATCCTTTAACCACAGTTAGAGGTATCTTTTTAAAGTACGGGTAGAGAAAAGGATGGGAGGGACATTATTTGGATGATCATTAAGATGATAGGCCTTTCCTCGGGATGACAAAGGTCAGAGAGGGAGGACTATGTCTTTTCCTTGTGGAAGAAAGTACAAGGAGAAAAACAACCTTTATAAATCTTATGCATTATGAGAGAGAGAGAAAGGACTTGTTGGATAACATGGTAAAGGCGAAAGGAAGAGTATCAAATTCTATAATGCTGCATGCTGCATTCAGAACAACAAACAATAGCATAAAAGAAGCCTTGAAGCTAAGGTTAATTATTTGAAGCTACTTATTGAGGTTGAGAGTTAGCTCCTTACATTCGAATATTCCAATTATCAATTGAAAGGCAAGTTATCCTTCTTTTTCCTAATAAGGGATATAGTCTTTTTCCTTGAATGTATACATTGCATTGATAATGGGTTAGATTTAAAACTAGTTTTGAGGCAGTTTTTCCTATAGTCTGTCTCATGCTTGAATATTTATTAGTTTCTTTAATCTCCCTATTGAGATAGCTCGGTTCTTGGATTTATTTGGAATGATTTAAATTCCTTAAAGATAGTTCAAGGTATGTTATCCTAAAACACTCCTTGGCATAGTCGAGTTTAGGGATGAATCATGAAAACCACCTTGTTGTTTATGAGACTATTTTCCTTCTTAAAAGAAATACCAAACCCGGTGGATATAA
>VDFB02345341.1:0-11315 GCA_007258455.2 Sequoia sempervirens
ATAGTTGAGTCAAGTCACATTTGTAGGATATTGGTAAGTCATCCTTAGGGACATTTCATGTTTCTGAGATAGAATCATGATTTTCTAGAGCATTCATGGTTTGTGATAAATGCTTGAGTAATTTCTTTAATACTTTGATTGTTTGATCAAGCTATCGTAAAATGAATATCTCGAGTCTGTGCTTTGTGAATAGTTGTCTTTACGTTGATTTGTGTGCACATTAAAAGCATATACATGAAGATATGATATATATCAACTACGATAAGAGCATAATTTTGCTTCACGCAATATATGAGTAGAAATACTTATGAGCATAATTTCTGTAATGAAGTAAATCGAATATATATAAATGTGTATATATGTATGCACTTTAATGTAGATTCTTGTTGATGAGGATATAGGAATGTGTTTGTGTTAAAGATAGCTAACATTATATATATGTATATATGTATTTAAAGCATATGAATATATTATTAAAGCATATGAATATATGTATTTGTTGATGATTTTTACATACGTAGAAATATATACGATAATAGACACATGTATACATGTATATTGATATGTGGATGAGTATGATTATTTTGATGAATATATGTGTGTGTATGTGTGTGTGTGTGTGTGTGTGTGTGTGTGTGTGTGTGTGTGTATATATATATATTTGAGGGGTTATATATAGTATACAATATATTATATATTTTGCTAATATATAAAGAATTTACATATGCATGTATATTGTGGGAAATGTGAAGAATAGTATGAGCTTTTAAAACAATGACTTAAAACCTGTGCTACACATAAGTATGAATAAGTCAAATACATGTGCAATGCATAATAGAAAGAGAGTTTGGTAATAGAGTCCTTTATGGGCTGATTTGGAGAAGCCATGTGGTGGAAATGTACTTTGCATGAAACACATTGGAAAAGTGAGTAAAGACAACACCTAAACCATGATAGGAATGAGTTTGAACCAGCGTAGCAAATAGGAGTTAACGCATTTTGTAAAGGCATTGTTTACTATATATAGTTTGATCGATTTATAATATATGCCATGGCCGATATAATGTGAATATAGCACTACATGTAATAGTACAATTATAAGTATTTAAACGCATATAGCATCATTGATATTGGGTGATGAAAATACATAATATATAATCTGTTGTGTAAAGTTTATTTAAACATAATGATAAAGTGTTGGGAACTACATAATGTAATGTGTTGAGTGAAAGAGAAAGTGACACTATAATGAAGGAGGTCAATTTAATGAAATGTGCCGATTGCTATGTCTTGGACTAAGTCAATTATGTGAAATGCATCCAAATAGAGTTTGACTTATTCCTCTATTTTATACAACAAGCTTGTGAATAAGAAATGTGATGAATAGTTGGCACCATATTATGAGTTCTATGATTAAATTTTATAAGTCTTTTGACCGTATAAGTTGATTTCTAGAATGAAACATGTGCTTTAGGAACTAGTCAAACTATTGTTGGCAAGCATTGAGTCAGTTTGTTGTCCTATTTAAGTGACTATTGAGATAGAAATCCACCACCTTTTTATTAATAAGCTAAGTCAATCTAGTATTGGAATGAGAAGTGTCATATCATGACCCTTGTTTGTAGGTTGTAGATGTTGTTTTTTGGGTATAAATATAAGGCATTCTAAACTCATTTGGATACACTTCTTCTTTGCATCATTACATTGCTCCATTTTGTTGTATTTTTCATTGATAAATTCTCATATTGTTGAGAGATATTGTGAGGAAGCTTTAGTGAGAGAAAATTTGAGAGATTTGTTGCTAAGTTGTTTTAAAAGGGGACCCAGCTTGAGATCTAGTGAGTCAATTGGAATAAGCGATTAATGGGCATGAGATTATATTCTCTTTATGTTTATTTGTTTAGTGAAGATTGAATGTCTTGAATGTTTTGTTTGGAAATGTATTAGATTGCTTGAAATAGAGTAATCATCTATTTGCTTGTTTGGAAAGGAAAAGAATCATGAATTTCATGATTTCCTTATGAGTGTCTTGCATACTCCATAGTAAGGAGTGATTTTTTATCAATAGTATTAAATACTAGATTTGGTGAAAGCATGAATAGCTTATGAGAGTGATATAATACTCTTATATACCCTATATGGGAACTTAGATGATGTTTCTATACATATATATTGTACAGTACATGTATAAAGTGAAATGTATCAATGCCATGAAGTGACTTGACACTGTTAGCTTATAATGCTAGGAAACCTTAGGAATGATATGGTTTAGCAATATATCAACAGTGATAGTATAAAAGATATGATAGGATGAGACATCATATTGCTAATCTATATTTGATAATGATTGAAACCCTAACTTGAGAGTAAGCTATTTGGGTCGAGAAGTATATTTGATTAATGGTTGTAACCCTAAGTTAAGAATTACCTACTAGGTTGGAATGTTTACTTGTTCACCCATTAGAAACCAATATGTTGAGAATAACCTACTTGGATGGGTTATGTAGTTGAGCTTTGTTTGAAGCACATAGTTTGATATTAATCTACACAATTAGACTAATTGTTGATTATTAATTATATTTGAGATTAGGGTATATCGAAGTTGAGACTCACCTATGTGATTAAGTTGATCACTTGAATTTATGAATTACTACTTGATTACAACCATAGGTGGGATTACCTATTGAGTTTGAGTTGTTACAATTTTTTTTACTTTATGCTCTTGATATGAAGTCAAATTGTTGAAAGGATTCTACTCATTGAATAATCCTTTTACCTAAGGAGATTACACTCTCGAATAGAATCATTTACTACTATGATTACTCTTAGATGGAGGTAATTTATTAATGAGATTATACTCTTGATGAGAATCACTTATTGTCAAGATATATTCCTGAATGGAGTCAATTATTTATGAATATGTATTCTATGATAAGATGAAGCTTATGTAGCTATACTTTAGATTATAAAGTTATTCCTCAGACTAAGTTGTTCATTGAAGGGTATAGCTTGTTAATTTGTTTATGCAAAGTTAATTTGGAGACTAGAAAAGCTCATATGTTTTACCTAGGATTAGAATATCCATTGAAATGGATAACTTATACTTATGCTTTATTGGTAGAGATACCATTATGTTTGGGAAAAGGGGAATAGATTATTTCTTAGGTTAATGATTACCTATGGAAGGAAATTACCTAAGCATAGTATATGAATGGTTATAATCCAAACCAAGCTATGGTAGTGTATTTGAATAGCATGACTATCATTCAAAGTACTCGGTGAGAATAGTTTGGCCAAAGTAGTGTAATTTTCCACTAGTTGTATTATCAATTCACTGTGTTCCTTTTATGCATTCTAGTTCGGGATTTTCTTACTTGAAGGTGTATCTACTGTATGATTAGGTTCTAGTTATGTAGGACACAACACTAAGCTCATATAGGCTACTGTTATGGGGTTTTACCAAATAATCTCTTTGTCAAAGGGTCGAGCCATCTATCAGATGATAGATGTGTAGGGGACCACATTTGAGTCCATTATTGGTGGAAAAGCACTTGAGTGATACTTTTCCTCATTAGTTGTGGCCCAGGTTTGTAGATGTATGTGCCAATATTGGGGAAAACTAGAGCGTATGCACTAGGGAATAGGGACATCTAGAATGCATACACCAAAGTAGTGACATCAAAACTAGTTAGTATATTTATTTCCAAATGAAGCTCAAAAGAGCTATGTAAGTATCTTGTACCCATTTATATGGAAGGTTGTACTCATGAATGATAAACTTGATTTTATTCAATATGAAATCTATGTTATGGAAAGATTCATGAAATTACAATGAATATTTGCAATGGATGTTTGGAACAATGTTTGTTTCAAATGTGCATGTAATTTACATCATGGAAAAGAGAATTTTTTATTGCTATGTTATTTCATCATAGATCATTCACTAGAGGTGAAAACTTTGGAAATTAACTTGCATGAAAGAATTTCACATTACACATTATATTAGAGTTATTGGGTTCAACTCTAGAACCTATGAGCCCATTACATAAGTATTACATAAACCTTATCGAATGATAATGGTTGAAAAGTTCTTATTCCAAGATGGAAAGAGGAAAGAACAAAGGGAAACAAAAATGGAAGATAAGATTCTAGGTGTGATATCAAATGTTTAACCTATTATAAACAACTAAAATGCAATGAAAAACATAAAGGAAACACCTCAAGATTAGCCTAAGAAATTTATAAATGCAAAGAGGAAAGTGTAAAATGATTGCAAATGGATATACCTCCCTTCTTGTAGCTGAACCTCCTTGGTTGGCCCTTGATTTTGATGTGGTTTGTATGCTCCTTGATGGATCTTGATGTGGCTAAATGAAGGATTTGACTATGTGCTTGAATGCAAATGTAAATGGATGAAATTGATGGCTAGATGAGTGCACAAAATGGCAGCATTTAGTTGCAAATGGCTAAGTCCCCTTTTGCCTTAGAGGAGGGGGTATTTATAGGAGAATTTGAATTCTCTAGAGAATTCAACGGTTGAGATTTATCCAACAAGGCCAAGATGAGGGTGAAGAGTTGAGGACTCACAAGCCCTCACATCTTGACATGTGGAATGTGAGATGGCTAAGGGTGAGATGATGTGTAGGTGATGGAAGGGAGGTACATGATGTGGAGGAAGGACAAGTACTCTTCCAAGTACCTTGGGGAGTGAGAAGATTTCCTCAAAAAGGAACTTTGTCCCCAAGTGGGGAGAAAATGACATTTGAAGAATTTTGGAATTTCTCAAAAATCTCCATGGGAAAAGAGAAAGTGGTTGGAGAAATAAATGTGAATTAAATTCACAATAGGAGAATCTAATGGATAAGAGAGGGTCTCCAAAAGGTGGGAATTGGTCACATGTGCATGAGGTGACAAGTCAAATATTCTAGAAGCCTTGGAAAGATAAAATGTGAATTAAAAATTCACATGGAAAGAGGGTCAATGCCCAAGAAAGGCAAATGGAAAGATTGACTAAAAGGTGGTGCTAAAAGTGGCTAATGACTTTGATTAAAGTTGTGCAAATACTTGATTATGATAATTAATGGAAGATTAGAGACAAGTGGCAAATGTAGGAGGATGTGACATTAATCCTTGATTAAGAGGATGCACACCTTAAATATGAATTAATTAAATTAATTCAAATTAGAGATGGATTATGGAGGATGTGACAAGGAGGGAGAAAAGAAGAATTTTAAATTGATTTTAATTCAAAAGATTAGAATGACTAAATTAAATAAATTGGTGTATTTATTTAATTTAGAGAGGATAAAGGCACCAGATAAAGTGTTTAATTATTAAATTAAATACTTTAAGAGTCTTATGTGGGAAGTGTAATATTAATTAAATAAATTAATATTGACAGAATTGATGAATAAAGAGATAAATTTGATCATATGGGAGTGATCAAATTTGGGTTCCTACACTAGGAAACTTGTTAAAGTTTGGGACTAGAGAAGAATCATCCCTAGATGAAAAAACCTAAGCCAATAACTCAATATGATACCCCCTTGGATTGTGGAAGATTATGCAATTAGGTTATGTAGGAAGGTTATAAAGGACAACCACTATGTACCTTCATCCTATAAAATTGTTAAAAGAATCTAAGAGGATACAAAGAATTGAAATAACCCCCTCATTGGTAGCGACCTATAGCTACAAAGAGTCAATGATTTTTGGATTTAGCAAAAAATATATGAACCTATGAGTATGCATTATTGGCATAAATTGGAAAATTAAAATGAATTAGAAAGCCAACAAAGGAGGTATCCAAAAGTTTGGATAACCCTTGAAAATATATGATTTTGAACAAGATCAAGATCTTGCATTTAATTAAGAAGTTAGTACCTTAGAATATGGATAGAGACCAGAATGGTCAGAAAAGAAGTAATCAAAGAAGTGGACGTGGTTCCATCAACCAAAATTGGCAAGATCAATTTTGAGTTCTGATTAAGATGAGTAAAGGAAACCAATCAATTTTAGAAGTGCTTCAGGTTATGAGAAAATAAAGTTACCAATAATTGGGACAAAGTCACTTAGAAATGTGATTGTAAGAGTGAAACCTACAAAAGTGAATCGGGTTGGTCTAAAAATGGTTCAGTTAGTACATAGTTTGGTTGAAGTGTAAATTGAACTCACCAACTTGTCAATGAAAAAAAACTTGTGTTGGATTTTCCAAAAGGAATTGGAATAATAGAATTCCTCTTAGCTTGTAAAGTTGTTGAATCGATGAGATTAGAGATCAATGTTGAATCTAAATTTGGGAATAAGTATGTTCAAGGAATGCCATGGAGGGTAAGAAATCCAATCAAAATCCAAAAATGAGGAACGCTAAATCAATTTAGGTTCAAGAAAATGCTAGCTAAAGAGTTCAAGTTTGTGTTAATTGAATATCATGGAAACACTAAGGGGGGAAGAAAGGGAGTGGATTGACTTTGATAAAGTACCCCACACAATGGAGCTCATCAATTTATTTTTGATTTGGAAGAAATTTTTACTTCTTCGAAAGTCATGATGTCAATAAAATTCATAGGGCGGGTGCAAAAATATGGGTAGCCAATTTGTGGCCAACTTTTGAAAAGGTTTTGAAAGCTCATAACATGAGCGCGTTATAATGTACTTGTGTTATGGCTTGGTGTTTCAATCCTAAGGCTCGACCACAATGAGCCTATAATGCAAGCGTGTTATAACATGGTAGCATTATGAACTATTAAAGAAAAAAAAAATTGAATTCATTTTAACTTGTCACTGTGTTTTTTCTTGCCCATGGCCAAAAGCCCAATTTTTTGTGCTTGCATTCTAGGAGGAGCTTTTTTTCAAAATTATTCATCAACAGTTGTTGTTTCATCACCAAGATGCTGCCACATCGACAAGGAGGTCTGAGAGGTAAGGATTGTTTGTATTTTGTTTTGAATTTGTTAGTTTTAGGTTGTTTTTTATATTTATTTTTTGAATTTGTAGGAGATGTTAATCAACTTGCAAACCCTCCTCAAAATCCTCAACAAGAATAACAACAACAAGAACAACAAAATCCTCAGTAAGCATGTAACAAAAAAAACAACAACAAAATTATCAAGTTAATCAACCACAACAATAATCTCCTCCACCAATCCCTCAACATCCTCTTGGCACTCAACAAAACTTAATGAGTGAAATTGAGAACAATAAAAAAAAAATAAGGATTTAATCAAGAGGTTGAATGATCCAAATGGTTCAACCATGGAAAGAATGACCCTGGCAACTTCATTGAAAGAAATCTTAAAACATGTAGATTCAATCAGTAAAAAACTAACTAGTTGGCAAGATAGGAGGTAGGAAGCTAGGGCTTATTAATAGGATAAATTATCATATAAAGATGTAAAAGATTTAAAAATTACAAAAGGTGATTTGTGCTCATTATTCACTAACCCACGGTCAAATGAAAATCTTACTCTCAATAAGAAGAGGTTTCCTATTCATTGGTGCCACCACCAACAGATTAGGAACTTTTTATGGGATAGGTGGTACATGGTTTTTTATTACCCACCATGCAACAATTGTGAAGTCCCGCTCTATTTCCTTAGGAAACTATACTATTAGTTCATCTTGAATAAAATCTCAAATTATTTTGATATGAGAGACTTCCAAGGGAGAGGTGGGGGATTGGCTTAAGATAGACCTGGTGCACAGCAGGATCCTACTCAGCAAGGGAGATGACCTTTCACTAGGTTGCCTCATGAGCACATTGTTATCCCTTTCATCACAAAGGAGAGTTCTGACATAGAGACTTTGTAGGCCATCATCTTTTTGACCCAGAGTATCATCCATCGTGCCATCCCTATTCTACAACACCATCTAGGGGAGTCTTTGAGTGGTGGGCTTCTGATCTGATTTAAGATCTAGGATGATTACTTACAAACTGCTTAACTTTTTATAATAGCTAATTCAAAGCTCAAATGAAATAATTAACATAACATCTCAAACAACATAGCATGATAAAGATGATGAACAGAAAGAAAGAGAGTAAAGAGATAGAAGACAAAACACAATTGATAACGGAGTTCTCGAAAAGGCTACGTCTCCAAGTCCCTCTCCAAGAGAGTGACTAATCTGATTATGCTCCAAGAAATCATGATTTACAATTGCAAGACCATTCCCTTCTAGCACAATGGCGTAACATTCGTCTGTCATACAAGAATGGCTCCAATGTCTTCAAAGTGTTCACTCCTTCACATCACTTGATTACCCCTTTTAATAACCCATGTGCCTCCTTTTTATACAAAAAAATATGCCTTAATAAGGCTTAACCATCAAAATCACATGATAACCCCCTTAACCATTTGTACATAAGTTATTTTTTCCTTTGATTCCCTTTTGGTTCAAATGGTTAGGTTGTTTTTGGCCATTTAGGCCTATTTAGTTAGATTCGGCTTAAACATACTCCTTATATTTGACTTAAACAATTGGTGGTCTAATAGTATACTATGATTTTGGTTGGTGGAGGGTCATAGGTTTTGTTAGAGTAATAAGTTGTTTTACTTAATTAATTTAATCATATTGGTTAATTAATTAAGTCACTTATCACTTTAGTTACTTAAGCTAAACTTAGGCATATTAATAATTAATTATTTATTAATTATTAAGTGTGCACACTAGGGTTTCCCTTTTTTAGGGTTTCTTGATCTCCTTTCATAAGGATTGATCTCATTGTTATCAACGAGAGAATATCTGTAGCTTTCTATCTTCTTGAAAGTTTCTCTCTTCTGTAACTTTTTCTTGTTGAAGTTAATTGCACATTTTTTCACGGTCATCGCCTTGCTGCGTGAAGGTGTGTTGTTTGTGTTTGATCACGTGGCTCGTGGTTTTGTGCTTGTTTCTGAATTTCAACATGGTATCAGAGCGTGGATTCAGCAAACCCCTTCTTGATTTATGAGGTTTTCTTCTTCAACAAGGGTTGTAGGTTCAGATCTGAATCTCCTTTGCTTATTTTGCAAAATTTGGAGGTGGGCATCTTTCGAAGCACTTTTGGCATAAATCAGACCTCTCCATTGAATCCAGAGCTATCGGAATAGTCCAGATCGACCTTTGTTTCGTCAAATTTGGCTTCTGTTTGTCAGATCTGTGAGGGTTTGAAGAAAGGGCTTTTTTGCCAGATCCAGGGAGTGTTCAAAATTTCAGATCATTTTCATCCCAAATGGACATCGCCATTGCATCCGGAGCAGCCAAAAACCTAAAGATCCACTGTAAACTCACCTATATTTGGTTCAGTTGATTTCTAAGGCAAAAAAATTGTCCATAAAACCGTGCACGCGGATCGAGGTAAAAAAATTCGTCAAAAAAAAAAATTATTTATTTTTTGCTGCATAAAAAAATTGCAGATTTTTTATTGTAAAAAAAATTGTTTTTTTACAAAAGCTTTTAAAACATTTAAAAGCTTTGAAAGTTTTTTTTGCTTTTAAAAAAAACAAAAAGTCAATAAGGAATGGTACGTACCTGCACAAGGTACTGTGCAGGTACTGACATGCACAGAGCTGTGCAGGCATACCTTCTCATGGGTACATTTTTAATGATTTTTTTATAAAAAAATCAATGTTTTTTTATATATTTTTTTTGTAAAAAAATATAATTTGTATAGTTTTGCTTTTTTATGCAAAATAATGCATGTAATTGGAGAAATTTTTCCTGCACACTAAATCTGGCGGACCTCCAGATTTGGAGGTTTTTTTCCTAAATTTGGCGGAGTTTTCTTTTTTTCCCACTCAGCCCCTCTCCGTTGGGCTTTTCAAATTTGCACCCAATATTCCAGAGGCCATATCTCGGCCATACGGTGGGCTTTTTGCATGCAATTTTTTTTGAAATGGGGTGGAATTTCGTGCTCTTCGCAGTGGTGCAGGTATTTTCCAGTTTTGACTTCTGGTTTTTTCCAGAATTCTATTTTCTCAGTGCTGTTGTTGTTCAGTTCTCGTTTTGGAGACTTTGACGGGCCATATCTTCTGCATCCGGACATATTTTTGGGTGCCATTTTTTTTGAAACTGCATATTTTTTCGTGTACTTCATCATGGTGCTACCAGTTTCCTCTTTTTCTGTAAGAGAATTGTATTTTCAGCATGTTGTCATATTTGGACATTATAGACATTATGGGCTCACATTGCATGTATTTCTCTTTTGTAAACGCACTGAGATAAAGTGCCTCAACATTGTATGTGTAGTATTGGGTTTCTTGCACATCACTTTGTGCCTTATTGTACTCGCACTATGATATAAAGTGTCATGGGGGTTGATGTTTGCCTTCATACCTTTTTCATGCGTATGTGACTTTTGGTTTCACATCCTTTCTATCAGCTTGTACTTTCATGTTTGCACCTTCAGATGCTCTTGGTTCCTCTTCATGCACTACTTTCAGGCATCCAGTTTCAGTGTACCTGTCACGCCTATCCTTTTTCAGCATTATGGGGGGGTTTCTACTGTTGGTGTTAATGCTTCCTTGGTTTCGATGGAGTGAGCTATGTATACAGTATTTGTTCCTATGTACTAGGCGGATGCAGCGGCTGGTTACCCATGCATTTCGGTGAGATGGATCACTTACCATATGGACACTCTTACATTCCTATTTTTTGGAGGTGACCTTCCACTTTTTCATGATCAGTTCTTCAGAATTTTGGTACCTTTACCATCTGTATCTTCGAGTTCCAAGTGTTTTCCTTTGTTTGCCATCTGATTCGAGTAGTGTCGTTGGGGGCACTCATGCAGATTGTTGTCTTCTTGATCCTGATCATCATATCTTCAGAGGAGGTTCTTCGGCACCATAACAGTCATCTTTTGATAGAGTTTGCAGCTTCTTCATGCTTCTGTGATGTTCTACATGTTCTTCTTTTTCAGGACATTTCCTTGATTTGGAGGCTTTTCAGTCCTTCAATCACCTTTGATCTCTTCTTGGAGTAGAGTTTTTCCCACGAGGTTTTCTCTATTTCTCCACTTTATAGAGATCTTCTGTTTGTACATGGGTACCTTACTTGGCCTTGTTTTCCGGGACCCATCTTTGCTTTCATGCATCTTTTTCTTAGTGTTTTAGCTACTTCCTAAGTTCATCTTAAGGGGGGGTGTTAGAGTAATAAGTTTTTTTACTTAATTAATTTAATCATATTGGTTAATTAATTAAGTCACTTATCACTTTAGTTACTTAAGCTAAACTTAGGCACATTAATAATTAATTATTTATTAATTATTAAGTGTGCACACTAGGGTTTCCCTTTTAGGGTTTCTTGATCTCCTTTCATAAAGATTGATCTCATTGTAATTA
>VDFB02345342.1:0-21005 GCA_007258455.2 Sequoia sempervirens
AAGGATGATGGAGATAACCCTAGATAAGGAGATAAAATGATTGGACCGACATGATGAGATAGGATAGACCTATTGGATTGGATCGGAGGATGGTGACTACACAAAGCTCAGGGATGGGATAGTTATCCAAATCAGCAAAGCTGAAGTGGGAGGATGATATGATGGAGAGATGAGGGATGAAAAAGGAGAGGAGATTGAAAAGATGTGAAAAAGAAGCAAAAGTGATGACGATAAGGTAGATGACATTGGATTGCGTGGGGAGTAGCCTATAGCTAGATACCAATGACAAGGGATTAAGAGATGGGATGAGGATAGAGGATGGGGGGAGGAAAAGGATTGTTTGGATAGATTGGGATGAGGAAAAGGTTACCAGATGGATAGATGAAAAGGGATGCTATGATGGAAGGATAGGAAGATAAGGATGGGGAGATGGATATAAGGATTGTTTGGAGGGATAAAAGATAAGGATGGGGAGATAGATATAACGATAAGGAGATGAGGATAGGGAAGTGGAAGGGATTGCTTTGATGGAATGAATGATGTCTCCAAGGACTATATCACAAAGGAAGATAGATGCCCCCACTCTAGATATGTCATGTGCGAGGAGGCATGAAGGATGCAATAGAGAAGGATAAGAAAATGAAGGAATGAGATGGATGAAGATAGGATGCATGGATAAGGAAGGGAGATTGGGGGTAGTATGACGGGTGGATAAGAAAGGTAGATGAGTACAAATGAGGAGTAGGATAGTGTGTGGATGAGGGGAATGTATGCGAAGAGGTGTCCAAAGCATGTTTATATGTTTGCCCCTGTCATTATCAAGATCACAAGGAGGATGGAAGGATTGGGATACATGAGATATTCCAAGTAGGATGTGTAAGATAGGTGGGATGGAGGGGATGAATGAACAGGACGTATAGCAGGAAGACGGGTGCATAGCTGCAAGCATAGAAAGAAGCATAGCGGATGGAGGAAATGCATATCAAGGAGCTACCCCTAATGCGGAAAAGGACATATGAGGATTTACGCATGACGCCTGTTTTCCAAGTTTTCATCATGGTATTTATCCAAGGCACTTGTTTTCCAAGTTTTCACGATTGGACGAATTATTTCTCTTTACTATTTTATTTGTTTGATTTTTTGGATTTTTTGACTTTTTGGATAGCATGCGGAAGGAGATGGATAAGGATAGGGAGGCGAATAAGAGGATTTAAAATACATGCGATAAGGAGATGGATGAAGGACTCAAGCATCAAGTTCTATATGAGGTATTAAGAGCCCATGTTCGAACTGACTATTGGATGTTGGTACAATCTTATTAGGATAAATGGATTATGCAAGATGATGAATTAGAGGGATTTGAGAGGGGAGATACGTGGGATAATGGGTGGGATGTTGGAAAGTGTATGGAAAGTGGAATGATAGGGTGAATATGTGATGGGGTGGTGAGTTCAGGACCAACATTGGAACATATGGTGATGAATGTGAAATGATAGGAGGATTAATGGATGGAGAATGTGTGGATAATGGAGGAGATGGAATAGTGAATTTCGGGACATAGGGACCCAAAACGGATTTAGGAGAGGGTGGATGAAAATGATTAGCTTTTGGATGAGCAATGTTGGATGTTGTTACAGATTTTTCATTTGACGGTATTGCATCTTTTTTCTTTGGGATCCACATGGTTTTGATCTTTGATTTGGTGGGCCTTTGTGGCCTATGGATTTGATTTGGATTTAGATTTTTCTTCTCTTCACCATGTCTTTTAGAGGGGACATGGGGAGATTTAGCTTCATGTGGATGTTTGGATTTATGAATTTTTACTTTAGCATCTAAAGTGATTTTGATAGGAATGGGATGGAGGCAAGGAGATGGATGATGTGGAGTGATAGAGGGAGGATTACGTGTAGATGGAGGATGTGTAGGTATGTGCCTTTGTTGATCCTGATTAGGGGAACTGCGAGAGGGATGTTTATGATGGATGACATGGATAGGTGTTGGATGGATGAAAGGATGAGATGGAGGAGGTGATCTTGGGATATACAGACCCAAAGCAGACAGAGTGGGTGGAGGGACATAAGACCCCAAGATGGATGGAGTAGATGAAGGAGGAATATGGACGGTTGTTTTGAGGCGATATGATAGAGGAGGAGGGATGGCAGCATATGATACGGTGGAGGAAGAGCTGACATTTCTTTTGGAAAAGAGCTCGTTGAGGACGTCTAGAGGTTGTACCAACATCTTTAGATTGTGAGTCTTGGGAAATAGGTCCAAGACCTTGCATGCAGATTTGTTCTTTAACTTGGATGGGCTCTAAAATACCTTGCTCATGAAGGCCCAGACCTTTTCCTTGATAGTCCATTTTCTTGAGCATGCAATCCATGATAGGATTTGTGTTATTCTGAAAACATGATGCGAGTCCATTATTAGGTGGAGGATGATGGGTGGTATATACACTATTTTTTCTTCTGCAAGGAGGACACCATGGAAGAATGTGAGAGTACCAAGGGGATATGCAAGCGGTGTGGGGATAGCAGTTTTAGGCGATGATGGGGGATCATGAGAGGGAGATGATGGGGTAGCAACATTTGGATGGGTGGTATTAGGAGAGGGATTA
Organism: Sequoia sempervirens; assembly: GCA_007258455.2. Taxonomy (NCBI): domain Eukaryota; kingdom Viridiplantae; phylum Streptophyta; class Pinopsida; order Cupressales; family Cupressaceae; genus Sequoia; species Sequoia sempervirens. The sequence continues at coordinate 2,618 of VDFB02345342.1, forward strand.
GGGGATATGAGACAATCTAGATTTGTGGTAGCGGGCCCATGCGATGGAGATGGAGCGGTGGAATCTTGAATAACAAGGGGGTCATGGTATGGAATGGATGGGGGACTGTGATCTTGAGGTGGACTAGATGGGATGGTAGGATCTTGATCTGGAGAAGGGGATATGTTGGCATGACTCATCATGTGCGAGAGGCATGGTAATGGAGTCTTGGTGGGACTCTTCAAGTGGGGAAGATGGAGGGATGGAGGATTCAAAACCTACATGAGAATGAATTTTAGTGACACTAGGAGTGGAAGAAGTGGATTGGATTAGGGTGTCGTCAATGGGTTTGACGGTTCTCGGAGTAGGGAGTGGGTGTGCAATGGATTCGGTAGATGTGATAGTAGGGGATGGGGGCTTAGTGGATTCAGAGGATGTGATGATTTTGACGGTGTGAGTGGTGCTAAAGGTGGTATCATCAATGATAGGTGTTGGGTGGAGAAGGGTCTCATCAATAATGACCGTGGATGATGGGTTGGGATGGCATGATTCCACAACTTCAAGGTGTGGAGTGGGAGATGTCTTCTTTGTTATAAGTCCTTGGAGAATTTCTGGAGTGAGGAACTTGCATACTCTAGGTTGAGATGGCATGGTAGGAGTGGATGAGGGATTATGGATTGGTGGGGGATTAGGACTAGGGATTGGTGGACTAGGATTAGATGGGGGAATGGGATTGGATGTAGGACTGGGAATAGATGGGGGATTAAGATTAGATGAAAGGTTAAGATAGGGGTATTGGAATCGTGAATTAGGACAGGAGGATGCAGGTGGTGGATTGTAGTAAGGGTATTGGGATGGTGGATTAGGATGGGAAGACTAAGGTGGTAGATTGAGATAGGGAAATGTGGATGTCGGATTAGGATAAGAAGATGTGGATATTAGATTAGGATAGGTTGGTGTGGGTGTTGGATTAGGATAGGAAGGTGTGAATGTAGGATTAGGGTGAGAAAATTGGTATGGAAGATTAGTGTAGTGGGTATATGCAGATGAAGGATTGAGATAGGAGGATGTGGGTGTTGAATAAGAGGATGATGTAGATGAAGGATATGATGGATATCCCTTGTCAAATGTAGCATAAGGAGCATGATTAGGCATGGATGAAGACATAACGAGATAACTTGAAGGGGTGATTGGATTTTGGAAAGCGGGTGGACAAAGCTTACTAGCAATGATAGTGTCAAGGGAATCTATGTCATATTCCTCTTGATCAACAAGACTTTCATTATCGTTGTTGACGTAATTAGGGTTTCCCTTGACTACTATTGATGGAGGATAAGGATTCATGATGATGAATGGATAAAGAGGATGGATCAAAGATTTCAGATGGAAACAAACCAAAGCTCAAGTCGGGATTTAGGTCAAGCTCATATCAAGATTGGATTAAAGGTCAGATTAGGATGATTGGATGATGCGATGGGATTGATTCTAACGATTGGATTTGATTATCAAAGGATGATTACGACACCAAATCTGATTTGAGATGGAAGTAGATTGATTGGGTTGAAGGTGATTGGATAGGATTGGATCGATCGATGATTGATAAGATCAAATGATGGATTGGATGGGATGACAAAAGGGATTGTAAACCCCGTTCAGAGATTACCGTAGGGGACGTAGGATACTGATTGATCAGATTAAAGGATGAATGGATGATTGCGACACTGAATCCACTTTGAGATTGAAAATGGATTGATTGGGCCGATGATAATGATTAACTTAGGATGGATGACAATACTAAGTGGATTTTGATGATGACCATCAGATCAGACACTTAGGTCAATTTGGATAATAACCCGAGGTGAAAACGATGATTTGATTGGAGGATCAGATGATAAAAATGGATGAACAAATACTCAAAATGAGTAAACGATTGATCAAGAAGACAAAACGAGAATTCAAAATGATGGAAGGAGGTTTGAAATGGATGAACGTTTACTCAGAATGATCGAAAGAGAGGGAACGAATGTTCGGAATGGATGGATGAAAGGTTGAAACAAGTAAACGATTGATCATAATGAATGAACGAATGCTCGGATTAGGAGGTTGACTTGTGGAATGGACGAAAGTTTGAATAGGATGAAATTGAAGAATATGGAGGGAGGGATTTTAAGATTTGTTTTGATATCCAAAGATCTTGACTGAAGATAGATTAAAGCTCAGATTAGGGTTTTGGTTAAGCTCGGATTGGGATTAGATTAAAGCTCAGATTAGGATTGGATTGAAGCCAAGAATGATTAGAGGATGTGATGGGATTGATTCTACACCAAGTTCCAGGGTTTAAAGGACGTAAGCTGTTGACAATCAGATTTTTCCAGATTTGGAAATTTTCAAAAATTGTCAATTTTTTCTATTTTAGGAAACTTCACGGACATACTTTTGAGAGTCCATTTTTTTCCCAAGAAATACCCAAAACTAAGATAGGATGAATTTCCAACTAACATCCCAAATTTGAGACATGCATTCTGAGCTATTAACGAAATGATTTTTCAAAAACTGAAAAAAAAAACACTAAATTGTGATTTTGAGGGTCAAGATGAAAGTTTAAGGCCCCAAAAATGTGGCGAAATGGGGTCCAACCGACTCAAAGTCGGTTGGGAATCCACATGCCACCTCATAATGCAACCACCCACAAAATTTCAGCTCAAACAAACACTTGAGTCAAAAGTTGTGGAATCTGAAAGTTTTGGCATAAAAATCAAAACTCTCGAAACGAAGTCTAGGTGATTGGTATGGGTGATCTGATGATGGATATGGAATCTAATGATGTTCAAAGTATCACTTATGTGGTTTTGGTGATGAAACAATGACTTTCAGAAAAGTGTTGATGGCGAGCAAACGAGTGCTCGAAACGACTGAACGAAGGGTGGAAAATGTTGTCTGAAGGGTTGGTCCGCCCCTAGATGAGGTCAGGTTTTCCTGTCCACAGGGGAAGGTCCACCTATAGGGAAGGTCCGCCTATAGGGCAGGTTCGCTTGTGCAGGGGGTAGGCCAGCTTGTACAAGGGAAGGTCCTGTGTAGAGGGGAGTCCACTGCCCGAGGATAAAGTCGCCTATAGAGGCGAGGTTCGCAACAAGTGGGCCCAGTCCTTTGTAGAGGCGAGTCTTCTGTATAAGAAGCGAGGTCCCCTGCGTCACGGTAGGTTCACATTTTGGTTGGCGAGTCCACGTGTGCGGGGGCAAGTGCACAGTAGAGCGAGTTCACCTTTGGGTGAAAAACGGTTAGAAAATAGTCGTTCAGGTGTACGAAATGATGAGATGGATGCTCGGAATGGATGTACGAGTGCTCGAAATAGATGAATGGCCCTCAGAACGTGGGGAGGAAGACTTAGAACAAGTGAAAAAGTGCTCAGAATGGATGAAGGACTCTTAGAATGAGGAGATAGAGGTTCAGAATGGATGAATGAGTAATCAGAACGAGTAAACAATGACTCGAAATGGGATGAATGACTACTCGAAAGGAGTAAATGACCGCTAAGAATGGATGAATGATTCTCACAATGAGAAGAAGAAGAAGGTTCAAAATGAATGACATATTACTCGGATTGAGTGAATGGTTGATCGAAATGGGTGAACGAGGGTTTGAAATGACAGAAGGAGGTTCAAAATGGATGAATGTTTACTCAGAACAAGTAAACAAATGATCAAAATGATTGAACGAGAGTTTAAAATGATAGAAGAAGGTTTGAAATGAGTGAATGTTTACTCGGAACGGGTAAATCAAGTGATCAAAACGACGAAATGAGCGTTTGGAATGATGAAACAGGATGTGAAATAGATGAACATTCACTCAGAATGAGTAAATGAATGATTGAAATGGCAGAATGAGAGTTCAAGATGATAGATGAAGGTTCAAAATAGATGAACGTTTACTCGGAACAGGGAAACGAGTGATCGAAACGATGAAACAAGCGCACAAAATGATGAAATGAGTGTCTTGAATGATGAACGAATGATAAAACTAACCAGTCAAGGGTCAAGTCCGCCCTTGGGATGGGTCAGGTCCGCCCCTGGAGGGCAAGTCCGCTTATCTAGAGGTCAGGTCTGCCTGTTGGGAGGGCAAGTCCGCCTATGGAGCAAAATTTGGTCAAACTTGACTAAAATAGGCTGAAAAAGGTTGATTCAAAGGTCAGGTCCGCCCTTGGATGGGTCAAGTCCACCCCTAGAGGTCAGGTCTTCCTGTTGGGAGTGTAGGTCTGCCTATGGAGCAAAAGTTGGTCAAACTTCGCTAAAATAGGCTAAAAAAGGTTGGTTCAAAGGTTAGGTCTGTTCTTGGATGGGTCAGGTCTGCCCCTGGAGGTCAGGTCCACCTGTCCAAAGGTCAGGTCCACCTGTCGGGAGGTTTAAACTTGAATTTTGAAAAGATGACTAAGGCAAAGGACCCAAAATAGAGCAAACATCAATCAAAAGGATATGGCTGGACAAAAAAATCACTAGTATTGCACAAAGAAGACAATTCAGACAACACAATTCTAAGATTAGTAGAAAGGGTATGGCTGATAAAGTCTTCTATTCTAGGATGAACATGGTTGCTAAGGAGTCCTCGATATACACCTGGTACGTGAGGCCCAAACCATGAACACCAACCCATTACAAGCGTGAGGCGGGAACCTTAGCGAGATACTAGAGGCTCAGACCAACTCTTCACGTCATCCTGACGCTTCGCCAATTACAACGTGGTTGGATTGAGGTACAAATTTTGCTCTCCCTCCTTTATATACCCCGTCAGTACGCGTGGTTGGAATCGTCCCTTGGGGTGATGAAGTCCCCAAGCAGGTCCGGCTAAGAAAAAGAAAAAGAGGGTGACTCAAAAGTACTTGGTAAGCTATGATTTCTCATCACTCAGGATCGCCAAATGGTGCAACGGGATTGGATACGTCAAATAGCTCACCCACAAGCACGAAAAATAAGATTCATTGATACCCCTAGTTAAACTATGTGCCTAAGTTATGCAAAACAACAAGTAGTGGCTGATAAGTAACTAACCCTGTAAGAAAAATTGTTAGTGAATCTTGTCCTTGTTCCTCACCAAATGTCAATTAGATGCTTGCAAAGACTCACACAAGACATGTTAGGGGGTTAGAAACACTTAAAATAGCCAAAAGGAGTGCTAAAAACTAAAATTTCACCTTTTGGAAAAAACTATCTAGGTCAGGTCTACCTGTCTGGAGGGTAGGTCCGCCTATCTGGAGGGCAGGTCCGCCTGTCTAGAGGGAAAGTATGCCTATCTGGAGGGCAGGTCCGCTTGTCTGAAGGGATGGTCCACCTGTCTGGATGGCAGGTCCGCTTATCTATTAGGTCAGGTCCGCCTGTCTGGAGGGTAGGTCCGCCCCTCTGTGAAAAGTCTGCAAAAATCAACTTCTGGAGTCTGTGGAGGGCAGGTCTGCCCCTGGAGGTCAGGTTTGCCTGTGCATAGGTTAGGTCCGCCCCTGGATGGTCGGGTCTGCCCCTCTGCAACCTGCACCTGCAAAAAGTGAAAAAAAATAGCAAATGTGAAAGATACATACCCGTTTGTGGGTCCCACCGGGCATGCTAGAAATGTGATAGGGTGAAAATACTTGTTAGAATATGAACAACAAGAAAAAAAGTGCAAATAACAACTATGAACACCCTACACCTCAAGATTAGCCTAGTTGGATTCAAAACAAAATAAAAACAACAAATAGAGTGGATTCACCTTGTCTCGAATCGATCCTTTGGTTGGCCCTTCGATCGTTGATGTTGTATTCTCCTTTGGTGGCAAGAGATGCAAGCTATGAGATGAGATGAGGATGAAAAATGAGCGAAAATGGATGCAAGTATGAGAATTTGGCTAAGTATGACTCAAAGAAAATTTTGCAAGAGTTTGGCTAGCATAAATGATCTCCCCCTTTAAATGAGAGAAAAAATGGGGTATTTATAGAGAATTTTGAATTCTCTAGGGAAATGGACGGTTGGGATTAAGCCAACAAAGCCAAGATGTAGGGCTATGGTGAGTTGAGAACTCACAAGCCCTCACATCTTGACATGTGGCATGTGAAGTGGCTTGTAAGAGATGATGTGTACATGAGTTGGAAGGAGAGTACATGACATGGAGGTACTACATAGTACCTTGGGATTGGGACAAGATCTCCTCATAAAGGAGGTCCTTGTCCCCATGTGGGTGAGAGGACATGTGAGGAATTAAAAATTCCTCAAATATCCACATGGGGATGAGAGAAGGAATTTAAAATTCCTTGAAATGCATTGGGGGAGAAAATGTGAATTGAAAATTCACATGGGGAATGGAGTGCCTTCTCCAAAAGGAGAAAGCATTTAATAAGGTTGACTTAGGACATATTCCATAAATGACATGGGGATTAGGTTGACCTAATTAAGTGATTAAGGTTGTGCAAGTACCTGATTAGACAAATTAATGACATATTAGAGACAAGTGGGAAATTATGGAGGATGTGACCCTAATGATGATTAGGGGTGTGCACACCTTAACCATAAATTAATTATGATTTGAAGAGGGTTATATTTTACATGTGGCTTGATGTGACAAGTCAAAGATCACATGGGGAAGAGAAAAATAGATTTAATATTCCTTGGAAGGATAAAAGGAATTAAAAATTCCTTGAGAGGTTGATTAGGCTAGTTAATGAAGGATTAGAGGAGGGTTAGGTGGCTAAGAGAGATTAGAGGCCAACTTGCAAAAGTTGGAGGATGTGACACATCCTAATCAAGGATTAGGCATGTGCACATCCCTAATGATGAGATTAGGAGAATAATTAGGATTAAGAAAGGGATGTGACATGTGAGGAATTAAATAAGTGTTATATTTATTTAATTCATTTGATGAAAAGGAGGATTAAAGAAATAAGGTATTTATTTATTAATTAAATACCTTAAGGATTATAAGAACTTTAGAGGTATTAATTAAATAATAGTGATATTAGTTCATTAATGCGGATAAGAGAATGTTTAGATGAAAAGGGATAAATTTGGATAAATTAAGTGTCCAAATTTAGGTGTCTAAATATCAACTTGATATATCAACAACATCTGCTCCCAAAATGATTATGCTTTCAGGAAAGTTGAATCTTAGTCAAAATTCTAGGGAACCCTGTACCATATCAGCTTGTTATATTAAAAAAAAACATATTATAAGTTGATTCTAAACTAATCCAAAATTTTCGTGCTTGAAATACAATATACTGCTCCAAAATGTTCATGCTTTCAAGTCCCATATTATCTTGTTAGATTCAAAAAACAACTGAATATAAGCTATATCTATAGTGCTCCAAAAAATTCATTCTTTCAAGAATTTCCTACAAACGAGCTTTCCTCCCTTTCCCCTTTGTGCATGCTTTGATGTGTCGGTGGTGTTGAATGTGAAATTGCAGTAATGCTCATATCTGGTACTTGTGGAATTGGCCTGATTTGATGTGCATTCCTGTTGCTTTCTTCAGCTTGAGACTTTGCAGATTTTTCCACCTCTTTTTGTTTTGCCTCTTGCTTGTTAGAGTTTCCTTGATGATGACAATAATGAGTTAGTAGAAATGACAAGGCATGAAATTTTTCTTTGAAGCTTCTCAACATATCATCTCCTACTTCAAAATGATGTCGATCTATTGCTCTGCATAGATGACTTGATGAATCATTCTCCAATGATATTTTCATTGCAGTGTATAAATTTATGTAGCAAACCTTGTGATGTAAGTAATGCCTAGGAAAAATCCCACCCACATATGCTTCTCCTTTCCAGAAATTATACTTTTGAATGCTCTTAAGTAATGTGTTATCTTGCAAGAATACTTACTTGATAACTAAATTTTCAAGCTTAACCATATTCTGATAGTTTGGATTTAGAAAAAACACATTTGAAACAAAGATTGACACTAAATCTGAAGGAAAAATTAGTCTTTGTGTTGAAGGAAGAAAAATTTCTTCTCCTATCAGAGTTTTCAAACACTTATAAACAGGTTGGAAATCAGTATTGAAAATATGTGAGAGATGATCTCTTTCCAAAGCTTTGGAGAATGGAAAATCCCACTCTTGAATTGGAAATGGAGCTATGTGATTTCGTGGCATAAACTCCATGATGCAATAACTGAGTGCAAAATTTTTTTGTGATGAATGGCCTGTGCACAACACACTACCCAGAAAAATGAGAGAAGATAAATGAGTGCAAAAGAAGTTCGTGAAAAACCCAAAGGCCCTTGCTCAACACACTACCCAAAGAACTAAATAATGATATTATTCTGAGAATTTCCTTAAACAAAAACTCCAGTTAGCAAAATATTCACCACAATATTGAACCAACAATGTCTTAACAGAGTGTGGAGATATTACACACTATATCTCTTAATGTTCTATCAACCAAATTTTTCTCAAAGTGTACTACTCAAATCAAATAGAATGAACAACAGGTTGTAAAGAAAACAACTAAAATTGTGTAAGTAAAATTATATTCTTTTTCTTCTTTGCATAAAGCATACCCAACAAAGAATCCACCGGGATGGAAACCCAAATCTATATTTTCGTTGACCACACAACACCCACAAAAGTAGACCCCAAGAATTACACCATTCTGAGCTTGATATTAAATTATTTTGAGCCTACCAATTAACATCTGCCTTTGTATAATGCATAGTGTCTACACAACCCTTCACTTTAATAGAAATGGAACTCAAAGTTTTTCCAAAAAAATAGAAACATATTAAAATCTGCCACATGCAAGATCGTTTTCTCCCACATTTGAACCAACTCAAATTCATGATGTTCTAGCTATGAACACCCCCAATATTTTAGGACCTGTAAAAATTCGACACTTGTTAATTAAAAACATACCTTCGCTACGGTCGATGAGCTGCTTATTATTATTTTTGATCAATTCTTGCCATAGCACATATAATCGTGTGAAAGATTATATCTTCCTTGCTTCAATATTTTAAAGCACATGCCAATTCATGTTTCTGTTCTGCAAATTCCATTTTCTTTGTGCAGATTAAGCTTGGTTTAGATATAGAATCTAAAATTCACACACATTGATGCATGACAAGGGATAAATGACTTGACTCTAGAACAATGATCTGGCTGATGTTGTACAACGATAATGATGGCCTTTTCTTAGGAGAACATGTGCAAAAAAAGAAAACCGACAACTTTAACATTTTAAGATTATCCCCATATGTTTCTATCTTTAGCTTAGCACTCAAAAACTTTCCTCTTTAGACCCATACTAAGTAAATGCCTTCGTGATTAAAATTTTATTGTATATGTATCTTCTTGGTATATAGAAACTATTTTATCATATATATACTGTTACCTCCACTCTCCTTGCTAGTAACCATTTCCTTTTCAATATTTCTGTTGCTAGATCTTGCATATTACTTCAATAAGTTTGCACAATTTGAATTTGTTCACACCCAACACTTGCAAATTTATCTTCCACTAGGTTACCCACCCTATAAGTATGTTTTATCTACATAGACTTGAACTTATCCATCAAGGACCATACCCGTTGCATCACATATCTAATTTTCCAGCAAAAGATTTTTTTTCCTTACAAGAATTAACAATAATTAATGAATCACCTTCAATTTCCAAATCTTTTATTTGCAACTCTAATGCTGATTGCAATCCATGAAGTAAAGCTTGTGCTTTTGCAACATTATTTTTTCCTTTCGGGAGTTTAATTGACTTTGCTGAGATTAATAATCCTTTTTGATTTCTTATAACAATCCCCGCCCTTGAAAAACCTAGATTTCCACATGAAGCACCATCAAAATTTAGTTTGCAATATCTTTCCATTGGTCGAATCCAAAGAATTTTGCTTCTATCTAATTTGCAACTTGGATTCTGGTGTAAACTTCCCTTGAATGGAGGAGCAATCTTTTTCCAGTTTTGTATCATGTTTGAGTCCCAATCTGTGAATAGTGATCCCACATGCTTAGTCTTAAGAACATACGCATTTGATATCTTTGCTATTGAAGACTCCAATTTCTCCAACACTTGATCAATTTTCATTCTTTCATTTCTAAAAATTATTTTGTTCCTTTCCCACCATATGGTCCATAAAACTACATAAGGAATCACTCTCCATATGCAAGCAAACAATGCAGATTTGTACAACACTGGCCAGCTTTAGAATAAATTCTATAAATTTTTTGGTAGTGGGGCATACCAACTTATTTTGTCTTTAATGAAAGACCAATAATGAGATGCAAAAGGACAATGAATAAAAAGATGATTTATCTCTTCCATCTCATCTTCATAGAGGACACATTTAAATTGAGCTACAATCCCAAGTTTCATAAGCCTATCACTTGTCCTTCTTTTAATGGCCAACCATGAGAAACAACCAGCTTTTGGAAGTATTGAGGAATACAAACAAAAGGATAGGGCTCTTTGTGGCTTTATACCTTCCCCTTGATTCATTATTGCCTTATAACCTAATTTAACTATATAATCTCTAGTTTTTTATGGTGCCCATAACAACTAATCTTCCTTTCCTGAGATATAAAAAATCCTATCACCTATAATGCTTGTAAACTCTTCTTTTTGACCATTTGGACAAACCATACCAGATACATCTTTCCACATTACCCTTCTAGTACACTCATCTATGTTGTCATAATAGTCACTTACTTTGTCACCCCAACTTGATTTGAGTAGAATTTGAATAGCTTGCATATTATTATTTGAGTTTAAAGGTGGATGACCTCCCTATGAATCTTCCCAAAAAATTTCCTTTAAACCATCATGAATTTCCCAAGTAAGATATGGGATAACTACCTTTCTATAGTTTACCAAGAAATTCCACATTGTTGAACCTAGTGGCGGATTTAAAACTATTAAAATTATGCATGGATCCATATTGTCTAAGTACTTGGCTTGCATAACTTTGCACCATTTTGCTTGTGATTTAACATACATGTAGCACACTAACTTTTCCCCCAATGCCTGATTTTGTGCTGACAAATTGTGTATACCTGCAACCCCTTTGGATTTTTTCGCACACATATTTTCTAATGAGATAAGAGAGATCTTCTTTTTGTTATCAATGTTTCCTTTCCATAAAAAATCCCTGATTATTTTTTCAATTATCAAAATGACAAATTTTGGTGCTTTTAACACTGCCATAAAATAATTTGGGATGGCAGAGATGCCTAATCTAATCAATAAGATTTGACCTGGTAGTGACAAGCATCTACCCTTCCGAGATGCTATTCTCTTTTGAATACTATGGATTATGCTAGTCCAATAGGAAATTTTATTTTCCCCTGAAAAGAACGGAATTCCAAGATACTTACATGGTAAATTAGTTGTTTGGAACCCAAGAAGATTAACAATTTTCTTTTGTAAGCCTGATTTAATATGAAAAGTATAAATCTTTGATTTCTCCACATTTACCTGTTGACTTGAAGCATGTGAATATTTATCTAATACATATTTGATATGCTTAGCCTCTAAAATCTGAGCTATTCCAAATAATAATGTATCATTTGCAAATAGAGAATGAGTTACAAATAATTTAGTACAAGGTATTGCAATGCCTTTCCTCAACCCCTGAGAATGAGATTGTTTAATTGTCCTACTAAGAGCCTCAACTAATATTATGAATAAAAAGGGTGATAATGGACCCTCTTGCCTCACTCCTTGAGTGGAACTAAAGAACCCTGATGATGCACCATTAATTAATACTGAAAACTTAGCTCTCTTTAAACAAGAAAGGACCCATTTACACCATCTATTGATAAAGCCAAATTTCTTTCGCACCTGCATCAGAAAAGTCCAATCCACTTTATCATAAGCTTTCATCATGTCAAGCTTGATGATAAAGGAAGGAATTTTGTGCAAGAAAATGGAATGCAAAAATTCATGTGCCACCAATGCACCCTCTATTGTCTCCCTGCTTGGAACAAAACCCCCTTGCTCTTCTGAGATTAATTTTGGAATGATAGGCAACAAGAAAAGGTATATTACTTTGGTAAAAATCTTATAAACCATGTTGCAAAGGGATATAGGCCATTCCGAAAAGGATTTGGGATCCTTAACCTTTGGAATTAATGCAATGTGTGTTACATTAAATTGTTTAAGCATGGATGAAGAAGTTTTGGACTCCTCCAATGCCTTGAGAAGATTGTTTCCTATGAAATCCCAACATTTTTGAAAGAATAATGTTGTAAACCCATCAGGACCTGGAGCTTTATCAAATTTGAGTGAAAAAACAACTACTCTCACTTCATCTATAGTAAACGACTTATTGAGTTGTACGTTATCTTGTTTAGTGACAAGAGTAGGGATTGCTTGTATCATATACTCTCTATCAGCCCCAATCTGATCTATTTGTTGAATTGGTGCAAATAGTAAATTTGAAAAGAATTTAACCCTTTCATTTTGAATGTCAACTTCATTATTTAGCCATTTACCTAATGAAATTTCTTGAATGCGAAACACTACATTCTTAGCTTTCTTAACTTTAGTTGACATATGAAAGAATTTTGTATTCTTATCACCTTCTTTAAGCCACAATTCACGAGATTTCTGCTGCCAATACAACTCCTCACGCAATACTAACTCTTCCCATTCTACTTGTAAATTTCTTTGTTGCTCAAAAGATTGAGGAATAAGCCCTTGAGGAAACTAAATTCTTTTGATGGAATATATTCTCGAACACATGTATATTCCATTGTTTTATTTTTCCTTTCAAAAAATGCATTCTCTTACAAAATCTATACATGATAGATCCCACCTCATATGGGGCCTGCATCCACCAATTTTTTAATAATGGAAGAAATTTATTATGCCTGAACCACATTGACTCAAATTTAAAAGAAGTAGTCCACCTTTGAGGTGAATTTTGGGCTTCAATACTAAGGGAAGTAATTTGAGGACATTAAAAATCTATCTAACCATACAGTAATTTGCAAGAAGTCTCATCTCTTGTTTGTCCATGTATACATTCCTTTCTCAGGTTGCACATCAACAAGTGCATTATCATGAACAAACCTATTAAAATCCTCCATTGTTTTATGAGGAGGTATAATTCCTCCTATCTTCTCATGAGGGGACAATATTGTATTAAAGTCTCTTGAAAGTATAACTTTTTCTACCCCTGATTGTTCAAATATTAATTCAAGCTCTTTCCAAAGCTTTTGCTTACCTGCTGTTGAATTTGGTGCATACACATTAACCAACAAAAAGGTTAAATCAAAATGGGTACTAACACACACCAATTTCCAATGTGGGGTATTAGTAATGGATTCAATTTGAACAGATTTGGTATTCCATAAAATTAACAATCCCCCAAATGCTCCTTGAGCAACAAACTGACAAGATTTACAAATAGTCCACTTGACAATTATAATTTCATAACTCTCCTTAGACAACTTAGTCTCTTGTAATAGAACAATATCAGACCCTGATGAATTAATTTTCTGCTTGACCTGGGCTCTTTTGTTAGGGGCATTAATGCCCCTAACATTCCAAGAGATGATTTTCATGTCAATCGAGGAGAGCATCTTGCTCCCCTCAATATTTTCTTTATGCTACCATCCAAGGTTAACTGTACTCCTGAAGTAATTTCCTCCTACAATTTAATTGCATTTGACTTCCTACCTCTTTTACCAGATGATTTAATTATAGGAAGCTCAAGAGGAGTTTGACTAACAGATAAATGTTTTGAGAAATCAAATTCAGAACCATACAATCCACTATTCTCCTTAACTTCTAAATCATCTCTCCTTAATGACTGCTCTACTATACCTTATATGTCATCTACAATAATTGTTAAAGAAAATGGAAAAATCTTATCACAATTTTCTATTAGACACTCCCCTTCTTCGCTGACCACTTCCTTAGTAATTTCATGAGTGGATCCTACCAACTACGCAATGCGGTCTGCCCAAATCTCCAAATTGTCATGCTCAACCATAACATGTGTGTCATGCAAACCCAAACCAACCATAGCATCTTCGCTATGAGAGGCCATGAATGAAACTCGTGAATCTGAATTTTCTCTGTGACTATCAAAAGTAGGTAACAAAGAATTCTCCCACATTAGCTTTGAGACTATACCATCTAACTGCTGCTCACTTCCTATAGAGAGGCTTGGTATGTACAAACACAAAGATCTTTCACAAGGTAAAAGCTCTAAGTTTGTTTGCCATCCCTTTGGTAAATTCACAACAAAATTTAAACCCTTGCCATTTTGAAAAGATCTAGTATCCTTAAAAGGTTTACTCGCAACCTCTAGATGAGATTTACAAATAGGACTCTCTGAGTTTTGTCCCAACATGATAGGAAACAATTTTGAAAGACAAGCTCCCTTCACTAGAAATGTGCCCTTCTTAATCAAATAAGCAAATAGAGGTAAATATGACTTCACCTTAAGGACCCTAGACAAAGATGAAGATGAATTCACTGTCATGATAGTTTGAGCTAAATCAGGAGCACTTTGCTTCACAACTGATTCCAACTCATTTGTATATTCTTCTATATGGCTACCAGATAGAGGTGAATCCCTTAAATCATCAGTACTTTGTACACACTGTTGGGAAGAATGACCCAATATATGGCAAGAAGTGCAGGCATTATTTGGATTCTCAATTAGAATTGCATTCTTCCAGAAACCATGCTTTGATTGAATTCCATTTGATGAGGGAAATGCCTTTAATGTATCAAACAATACACATACCCTAATCGACTTATTTGGATTTCTAAAAAAATCCATGTCATGACACACAAAAACTCCCAAATTATTAGCAATAGTTTCCACAATAGGTGGTTCCTTGTATTCAAGTGGAAGTGTGGGTAATTGGATCCAAAAAGGAACATGATGAATGATAGTAGAAAAAGGATCAAAATCCAGAGTCCATGCCTGAGTAAATAACCTAGAACCCTCAAAAAACCATAATTTAACTTTTAAAATTAAATCTCTCTACAATTTGGTGGTAAAAAACACTATGAAGAAGCCATTACCCTGATCTATGTAAAAAACTTGATTAGCCCCATCCCATTCACAGAAAAGTAGATCCTTTAAGGTTTCAACAATAGGTAGGAAATTCCAAAACTTACATATTAATGCATGATCTTTGAGATCTTGTATTTGTGCATCTAAAATTTCATGAAGCAGAGAAATTTAGACTAAACCCTCAAATCCAATTTCATTTATAGACTTATGAAGAGGACCCTCTTTACAAACCCATTTCTTTCCTACTTTTTTCTTGTCTACTTTTCATTGCACATTATCCATGATTGAAACATTATTTGAAAGAGAGACATTAGGCAAGCAGTTTATAGGATCAACTAATAACAAACGCTTTACCTTATTACGATGTGCATTCCTCAGTTGCAAATGAAGAACCTGATAGCATCATGCCTCCAAGCTATGCTTTTTGGGTACAAAGTAGGCGTATCCGCCATGGAAGAATTTTTTTTAGAATTTGGAATGAAGGGAGCTCCAGATCGAATAGGGATATTATTAGGGAAGGATGGAATCTAACATGCAGAAACAACATCTGCCCAAGATTGAGAAACTTCCTTCTGACCAGAATCCAACCCACAAATATCAAAGGGGGATTTCTTTCCCCGAATAAGCATTCTCCTCGAACGAGCATTACCAATAGGGCGCTTGGAGCCATGGCATAAATTATTGATCTGACCATAATAACTCTGTGATCCCCTTGATTGAGCAAAACTCCTCATTTTTGGCCTAGAAAAAAAATTATCCACTACTGAAGGAAACAATCTATGTGATGCTTCAACTAAAGACTGTGCAAAAGCACCCCGGACAGGCCGATCTGAACAAAGAAGAGCCAAAGACAACCCAAAACGGTAAGAATTTTTTGAAAAATTCCCGTTATTGCCAAAAGCTCTACCTCGATATCTGTAGTCCATTTTTCCCCTCTTCTCCATGCTAAATATTGATTAAATTCTATAAGTTCATAGTATGAAAGTAGAATTATTTTAGTGTTTGTATTTTAACCCTCTTTGAGATGATGTTTAAAGTAACATTATTTTAAAGAAAATAAAAGTAGTTAAGAATAATTAATTAGAAGAGATGAAGAAATTGATGATATCCCTAGTCAGGTGGAGAAAAGTAAAATTATTTTTAAAATAAATTAAAAGTAGCTAAGAAGAATTAATTAGAAGAGAGGAAGAAATCAATAATATACCCTAGTGTTAGGCGATCCAATCATCTAGCTAAATAGAAACCTAAAGTCCTTATTGATTCTTTGAATAGGTGAATAAGCAGGAGGACAACAAGAACAAGTTTGTGGAGGAAGTGAAAGACTGTGTGGATGGCCCTAGCCATTTCCCTGAACTCAACTGGATGTTGTTGGAGGAGTCTTGTTGGAGGAGTCCACCCAAGACTCCTCCAACCATCATGTAGGGGATGAAGCGGCTAATATACCTGGTCAAGGTTCTGATGAAGACTACAAGGCACTGTTGGCCCATGAGAAGAAATTGAATAGACTTTCCTAATTACCATCAAGGTCATCCATCACTTCATTGTGACTCTTGCTTTGGTGTTGAAGGAGGAAGTCAAGAAGAATGTGCCTAAGAATGATCCTATCTCCAACCAATCTAAAGTGGATGCCTTCAAATTCCTCATGGAGGAATGGGAGATCATTGCAAAGTAATGGTCTATGGCTTGTCTGCCCCCTAGGGGTTTTGGGTTTTTATTGTTTTTGTGTTGTTTATGTGGTTCTGTTAGTATGTTTTTTTTTAACAAAAGGCCATAGCCTATATTATATATTATATTCATAATTAGAAAATACATACATAACTAGAATTATAGTATTGGCAAAAACCAAAAGGTGACAAATTAAAACATATTTTTAAAGGTTCCCAAAAGACAATGTTTATAAGCTCGCTAGATAAGCAAAATTGATCTAGCATACTTATGACCTTATATTCACTCCTCCATAAATCCTTCACTAGTTTATGACTCTCCATGACTATCATTCAGATCCAATCCATTTTCACCTTGCCCTTCGTTGAATCCTACAACATTATCACCCTGCCCTTCATTGAAGCTTGTAACATTATCACCTTGATCTTCATTGTAGATTGCATCATTATTCCTCACCACTGCTACCCTGGTTTGTCCATTCCTAATATGATGAGAAAGTAGGAAGGAAATTGAAAAAAAATTCTTTTATCACATTCACCATTTGAACCCCCAATTCTTGTGTACATGCAAATTAAGGACTCTATATAACTCCCAAGGATCATCATTTTTGAGACTTTTTGTTACAACCTCAAAAACTACTTTGAATGCCCGTTTGTGTTTAAAGTAACATTTTGGGAATATGCCTGCAACATATCCCTTCTCACTCTCTATATTATACCCCTACACACATTATAGTAACTTATTCTCCTTAAAGAGTTTTGGGCAAATAGTTTCTTTTACCACAATTTCCAACATTTCAAAAGATTGTAGAAAATCTAGAGAGTTTGAAAGGAAGATTGAAAGAAGATGTGTTGGGAATAACAGTCTGGGGCACTTGGCTGCATGATTTCCACTCTAATTATCATCTTAATACTATCCACCACACTTGGACATGAAACTTTGAAGACGTGTGACAATTCAAATTTTGTTACCTCTCCTGAAAACAACTGCTCCCCTTCATGAATCTGTACAGCTACCCTAAGGTTCTTTGGATGTATGCCATTGAATATCTCTTGAAAAATCCTTAAGTTGACCGCAAGCAAATGAAAATAATGACAAATAAAAACACAAAAAATTATGTGTTTGTTGTACAATAGTCCTCCAAAATGGATGAAGACAATATTTCAGACCCTAATATAGTAGAAACCAACTAAGATTCCAACTAATAAAGCTAACCAGTGGCAACACCCCAGTGAATCACATCTAGTAATGAATCACATCTAGTAATCAGCAAAGAAGAAGTAGTACCCAAAGACTATACCCCGACAAATCACATTAGAAAACAAAAGAGAAAGGACTAATAGCCAAAGATGAGACCCCAATATATCACAACTGGTATTGAGTAGAGAAAAACTAGTAACCAAAGCGACGCTCTACCAAATCACTTACAAAACACTTACTGTTTCACTTGTAGCAATGCCAAGATGATGCAAACCCAAGCTACACTCCAATTTCTTCACTTATTACAATGAAACCCACTATAATTTAGCACATAACACATACCATGATAACTATTATGCTCCTGATAAGAAACAAAATGAAGCATTCTAATGCCACCTTGACCTCATAACTAATGCACTTCTAATGACACTTATGATGGGTATGATTGAGGCTTAAATATTTATTTTGATTATTTTGTCTTTTCATCGGCCAGACATTGAAATTTGCACACATGACACAAGTGATTTAACGCGAATGACACAAGTTA
>VDFB02345343.1:0-35000 GCA_007258455.2 Sequoia sempervirens
AAATTAAAGCATGTTATGAACCAGTCAAATGGCCACACCATAGAGAAGATGGAGTGGGAAATGCAATGCAAATTAATAACCATGTATTTTATTAGATAAGGTTATGAATGAGACACTAAAATCTCAAGAAGTTAGATTAATGGGAATTTCCTTCCTTTGACTGGTGGGAAAGGAGAGAGAGTTGTTTGTATTCCAGGCTATAGCCACCATGATTGGAATGCTTGGAAGGCAATAAAAGAATGGTAGTGGAATTAGGAGCTTATATGAGGGAGCTTCAGGCTACCCTAAGTTTGGTTAAGAATTAAAATAAAGTATATAAGTTTTGGAGGTATTTCATTAGGGAATGGGGTTGAGGAGTTATTGGGACTATATATATGTATGTATTCTAATTATTTAAGCAACCAAATTGCACTTAATCTTGCTTAGTCGAACTATTAAGAAGATAATTTGGTTTTAGTTTTATACTTATAGTCTTATAGGTGGCATTAAGATGTAAAAGGTGGAAATTTTTTGAACTTAATTGTAGCATTAAGCTTCTCAATGTTTTGTATAAATAGAAGGAATCCTTTTGGGTTTTGGATTCGATCATTTGATTATTCCAATCCATTTTGTTGTAGGTTTTCTTGTGCAGAAGTTGTGTTTTGAGTATTGTGGAGAGGTGTGAGAGAGAGAGTTATCTTTGAGAGAGAGTTAGAGGTTTTTCTTATATAATTTGAGTATTTGGAGATAGAGTTATATTGGTGAGCAAGTTGAAAGTAGGAGCAACAAGCAGAATTTTGGTATTGAGCTTTGAGAGCCAATTCTTCATTGGAAGCTAATTTCTAGACACACTAGTCCTTCTTACCCATTATTCCTATTATTTCAAAATCTATGTTTTATTGAATGAATGTAAGTGCTTGAGCAAGTTATAGTCATTTACTGTAGTTTGTAAGCAAGCTTGTGCATATGGCTAGTTTGGAAATAAGTTATTTTAGATATAATATTAGTATGATACCTATATATAATTATCATGATATTCATGACTGTATGACGTAGTTATATTAAACTATCTAGAAGGTATAAGTAAATGATATTGAGATGATTGCATGTTACTTATTAGCTTGCATGAGTTATGATGTTAGTAGTGCAATGGGAAATATAGCATGTTATGTCATCATTGATAGGATATGGTGCTTTGCAAACCATGTTATTATTTTATCCTTGAATGGTTACCCATATATCCTTGGAAGTAGGAAGACAGTCTTTTCCCTAGTATTGGTGTGAACACTTGATTGTTGCATTATTTTTTATTGAAGCCATAGGTTGGGATTAACCTATCTAGTCAGATTGTTCACTTGATTGTTGTATTATTTTTTTTGAAGCTATAGGTTGGGATTAACCTATATGATCAAACTGATCACTTGATTGTTTATTATAATTTTGAGATGGAGTCATTTAATGTTAAATGATTATACTTTTAAGATGGAGTCATTTAATGTTATGATTATACTTTTGAGATGGAGTCATTTAATGTTGTGATTATACTTTTGAGATGGATTCATTTAATGTTGTGATTATACTATTGAAATGAAGTCATTTAATGTTGTGTGTGGATTATACTTTTGGAATTGATCATGATATTGCATTGGAGTGCTATATTGAAATTGTCGGTTTGTGATGTTATGAAAACCTGTGTTGGTAATGAGGTTTGTTCCTAGGATTAGAATAATCCATGGATGGAAGTAACCTAGTTGGTTAGTTAGAGAACCTAATTGTACATTACCTATTGGATTGGAATCATGTTATGTGATATGTGGAATTAGCTTGTCAAGAGTTATTGTGGTCATGTTATTTACCAAATCAAGCAAAGAGGGTGGGTGAACATAAGACATCCACTTCATAAAAGTGAGACACCACTTCATAGAAAGTGAGTTTGACATAATGAACAAATATTTGGCCAAAGTAGTGTAAGTTTGCAGCTAATTGCACTGCTGCTCAGTTCATTCAGACAAAGGGTGCTTGTAACTAGGTTGGGAGATGTGTATGGTAGGTAATTATCCTTTAATATAGCTGGTAAGCTCTAGTTATGTAGGACCCACAATTTCTAAAACTATAGGGTGGGCTGTATTATTTGTAGAGTTTATGAGGCCAATCCTCTTCATTGAATGGGGCCCATGTCTGATTAGGTAGATGTGGGGGACTCACGATAAGTGTCCAAATGTAGATGGAAACCTTAAATTACTATCCCTCGTGGGTTGGTAAAGGAATTTGGGATGTGTATTCCCATGAGAGGACATTTGGACCATTTGTGCTCTTAGAGTCCAATTGGCACTTGGGAGGCCATGTAGGCTCTTACATGTGAAGCTCTCTATGCAGGTATGATGCTGCATCTTATAGAATATAAACATAAAAAATAAAATCATTTTTGGGTTATGTAATGTTGCTTAAAAAATAGAAACCATTGCATGGGATTATATAATATTACTTACAATATCTGATAAATTGGAAATGGAACAATATTTTAGAATATAAAACATTTGTTATTGAAATGGAATTTTTTTTATTGCTATGTGTTGGTAAACTTGAACTTTTCACATGTGGGTTTAAACTTAGGTAAAATCTATAGGTAAAAAATTGGTCTTGTTACAGATGGACTTTTGATAGGATAATGGATAAGGGGATTAGGGATAGAGGAAGATGTGGATAAGATGTAGTATGGTTGAAGCTTTCCCCCAAGTGTAGAGTGAAAGAGGGTGAGGGATTAAACATGATGCCTATTTTCCATGTTTTCATCATTGTACTTTCCCAAGGCACCACAAGAAGTGGTTTTCACCATTGGACAAATGCTTTCTCTTTACTTTTTCATTTAGTTTTACAGATAGAGATGGAAGGATAAAGGGATAAGCATGTAAGATATGTAGTTGGGAGATTGGTGGATGGATTGATGGGAGATGGAGGGACTCAAGAATCCTAAGGTTTCATGGATGGTGTCTCTTGAGAATTGTACTCCATTTAGACCATGAAATTGTGGGTATGCTCCTTGGGCCATTGGTGGGAATGAAGTGGTGAGGAGTTAAGGTGAGTTTATATAGAAGTGGAGGGATGTAAGTTATTGCAGAGTTGAATTGGGATGGATGAACGGATGTAAAATAGGTGTCGGATAATTGATGGGTTGATGGAAGACTTGTGGATGAGTGGATAGAAATGTTGACAAGATCAACATTGGCACACACCTTGAGGGGTGATAGAGTTGTGGAAGTGAAGTGTATTTTGGATTTTGAGGCTTATATGGAGGAGTGGATGTAGATTTTGGGACATAAGGACCCAAAATGGATGGAGGTAATGAAGGATTATTAGATGGGGGATTGAAGGACTTACGATTGGATGAAGCTATTAGAGTAGCAAGTTTGGATGCCAAATTTTATTTTCTTTGAGATGCATGGATTTTATGAGTAGTTTATGAATCCACATGGTTTTTGTCTTTGAATTCATGGGCCTTTGTGGCCTTTTGGATTTATATTTTTTATTTTGGATCATATTTTTCTTTGTTTTGGCATGTCTTTTGGAGGGGACATGTTGATCCTTGGAATTTTGTGGATTTTTGGCTTTATACATTTTATATTTTACATCCAAATTTCTTCCAAGAGCAATGGGATTGGTGGACCGAGAGGAATAATGTGGATGTATTATGGATGGGTTGGTGTAAGTAGGATGTTGGAATAATTTTAAAGATGTGTGCCTTGGTTGATCTTGATTTGGGATTTGAGATGACAGATAAATAGGATAAATGGATGTTGGAATAGGAGTGATGGGTATGATGGGTGGAGGGATATAAGGACCCAAGATGGATGGAAGGGGTGAAGGACTTGGTTTTGGTATATAGGGACCCAAACTAGTTGGAAGGGATGAATGCTTGTGCTTTAGAACATAAGGGCCCAAGATGGATATAGAGGGTCAGGAATATGGATATTTAGATTTATATGAAGGAATTTGGGATTTTGTATGGGTAGAATATGTACCAATGTCTTGAGCTTAATATCCAAGGCCTTGAAAATTATGATTTTCTTGGATTTGAATGGGTTCTAATATGTGTTACTCATGGATGCCTAACGCTTTGCCTTGATAATGCATATTTTGACAAATCGTTTTTCTAATGGGATACTTGTTATTTTGGAAGCAAGATGCGAGTCCATTTTGAGGGGGATATGACAAGGAAGAAATGTTAGGCTCTTGGAATAAACCAATTTAAATGAAAGTGGAGGAACCCATTTGATAAGTATGGGGTTCATGGGTAGCTTGGATAGGGGTGATGGGATCTTGTTGAGGATTAGGATCATGATATGGAGATAAAGGGATGATTTGATCTTGAATTGGGGAGGGATCATGTGATGGAGTAGATGGGAGGGTATCATGAGAGGGGGATGAAGGGATCTTGAGATGGGGGGTCATGAGATTGAGTGGATGGTATACTTTGTTTTTTATTAGGAGATGGAAATGGATCATGATATGGAGTGGAAGGGGGGGAGGGGATGAAGGGAAAATTTGATCTTGACATGGAGGAGGGGAATCATTGGATGTGGTGGAAGGAATGCCTTGATATTGATCTGTAGATGAATCTATGTTAGCATGCTTTGGATTAGGGGATTGAAATAGTTCATGTGGTGTGGATGGTGTGATGGGGGAGGAAGGTTGGGTAGAATTATCCAATGGGGTAGATGGAGGGGTAGGATATCCATGAGATTTATGGGATTAGGTTTTACTTGATGTGGAGGGAATGAAGGTAGATGTATGACATGGGAAGATTGCACAATTTTATTTTTGCATGGGGATTTAGCCACCTTTGCTAATATTCCTTGGAGGTAATTATGTGAGACATGGGATGAAGTGAATTTGGTTGATATGGATTTTAAGGATGTGGGAGATGAAAAAGTGGAATCTTCCATGGGTTGGTAAATTGAGGATGAGGATGAGGGTTTTGAGAAGGATTTCGAGATGGGGATTTGGGATGTGGATGGGGTTGCCAAAAATTTTTGGACAGAGGCTTGGTTTCCCTTGTCAAATGAAGAGGAATGATAAGAAATAGGAAATTTATTGGGATTGGATAGAGGTGGGGGAGATGGAAGTTTCGTACCAATGCTAAGGAAGTATCTAAGCATGGAATCTTTATCATTATTAAAGTATTGAGTGACGATGAAACATGTAGTAGTGGATGGGGATGATGTGGATGGGATTTAAGGAGAAATTTGGATGGGTGATTGGTGGAAGCTTGGAGAATGTTGTATAATGATAATAAATTAAAGATGGTCCACAATAGTCTCATTATAATCATAGGGATCATACTTGGGTTTCTCAATAGGGCTATCCTCATAATCATCATCAATATAATTTGGATTGACCTTGATTGTGATTTTTGGTTTTGTTGGATTAGGATGTTAGTTCATGATGTGGGATTGGGTTGGAATGGATGAGGTTATATTAGTATAGATTAGATTGGATGGAGGATAAATTAGATGGTAAGACATGGTGAAGGATTGATTGGAAGAGGAATGTTAGGGATGGATATTGGATGTGGGTAGAACTTAGGATGATGGATTAGAAATAGATTGGGGATTAGAAGAATAAAAATAAAGGATGAATATGAAGGATGGGCTTAGATTTGGGGATTAAAATTCAAGACCTTAAAATGATTTTATTTGATTAAGGATAATTCTCCATACTTAAGATAGACTAAAATGCTTAAGCAAGAGTTGATTGGATTTGGTTTCTACTTAAGATAGGAAAAGTTCTTAAGTAGGAATTGATTGGATTTGATGACTATACTTGAGATAGACTAATGTTCTAAAGAAAGTTTGGATTAAACATGAAATAAACTTAAGGTCTTGATTTTTTATTAGGAAATTGAATTTGAAATGGATGGTAGTGGAGTAGGGATATGATCCTTAGATACAATATTTTGATGATGATAGAATTTAGATATAAAGGAGATGAACTCCTTAACCAAATTTTTGTTGAAAAGGTATGCCATATTCCTTCAAGTAGAGTTCTTCAGTGAAGACTAAAGCTTACATCATGTGCATCATGCATTTGGGTGTCCCAAATTGAAGCTACAACTTCTCCTTCACTTCGGTGATAATTCCAAAGCTATTCCTCAAAGATGGTGCCCACAATTAAAGCTACTTAATTGAGCCTTCAGAAATATCTTATCATGCATTGGAGTTAATTCCAATAAAGCATCTTGGGCGACCAAGTTGGCTTCAAGTGCTTTATTGTTAACTGAAACATTTACTCAACACCATTCCCAAAGAATGGTCATCCCTTGTTAACTAGAGGTAGTCCCTGTTATCTGTCATACAACTCAATGTTATTAGCCATGCATTCTAAATTAACTGAAGCTAACTACATGCAACTCAAAATAACTAACATGCATGCAACTAAAGATAACTAAACTGAACTAAACTAAACTGAACTGAACTGAACTAAACTAAACTAAACTAAACTAAACTGATTCTGAACTAAACTGAACTGAACTGATCTGAACTTAACTTAACTAATCTTAATTGAACTTCAAGCATGCAAACATCAAATCCTAACTCCTAGGATCTTTACATGCATTCAGAAGTGTTAACTGTTACTCTGTATAGTTAACTGGACACAAGGTGAGTTTCACCTTACCATGTGTGCACCCACATGCTCCTATTATTTAGGAATAAATACAAATGTCAATTTCATGATTTATTTCATCCAAATATTAATCTCATCCTAATCTTAGTGTTGTTGAACACATTCCAAGAATCTTAGGAGATACATGAAATAATTAATGTTTAGGATTTGCAATTAAATGGCATCCTATTTCCAACATTCTCCCACTTGACATTATACATTGCAATTATTCTAAACAAGGAATAATAAAACAAGTACAAGTCTCAAAGCCAATGGCCTTCTTGCACCAACTAATCAATCCATGCTAACTTCAAATGCAACCTGCATAATCATGAAGCTTCCAAGAAAATGATTAAAACCAAGAGAACTTATATGTATGGTTTCATAAGATAATCTAGAACATTAATTAAAGTGTTAACTTTCTCAATTAATACCTTCCCATTATCAACTTTAAAACCATTACCTTTCCCAAGCCTCAGAATCAAACCACCTCTTTGAATGCTAAACCACCGAGTGTGTTGATTCACATTCAACCAAGGTGTAGACTCCTTATTTTCTTCTGGAAAAAATTTTCACAGCAACCATTCCAACAAAATGTCTACCACAAGAGAATTCTCCTCACCTATTTCTCCAAGTATCCATGAGGACCTGTAACCAACCAATCCATACCAAACTCCAAATGCAACACAACACTTTCATGAAGTAATCAAGCAAATGATTAATGTACCCAAAACTTAAGAGAACTACACAAGATCATTATCAAAGCTCCAATCATGAATCAGGAACATAAACATGACATCCATAATCTAACCATCTCCTCTTAGGAGATCACATGCATCATAACATACTTATACATCCTAGTCTCAAGAGAACCATGTAATATGCCAAAACTCTAATCTAGAGTCAAGAGTTAAACCATGACATAATAGCAACCATTCTAAACCAAGAACGAACCATATCCCCAATCACATGAAGATAACCTTACTAATGATGTATCCAAGTCACTGCAATAACTCCCACTAATCCCAGATATCCGAGTCACATGGCATCATGACTACCATCCTCTACTAAGATTACTCAAACATGAAGCAAAAGACATCACAAACAATATTAGCTGAAATAACCAATGCATCATTACTATTATATGAGGATCCTATGTAGAAGAATCGTAACTCTCTTGTTCTAATCCTTCTTCACATGTCCGGTTTCCCACAGTTCCAACACTTTACCTTACTTCATCCTTCTAACTTACCCTTCCCTTCCTTTGTTTCCCTTAGGCTCCTTTTTCTTAGGCCTACCTTTTACAAACAAGGCATCTTGGATTTCCTCCTTAGATTTCCTCCTCATCTCCTCTGATAGGAGAGTAGGAATAATGTTGTCCATCTTTGGATCTGCACCATCACCACTAATTGCAACAATTAGATTTTCCCAAGAATTTGGTAATGAACAAAGTAATAAAATGCACTTATCCTCATCCTCAAGCTTTACATCTACGGATGCTAACTGACTGAGAATTAAATTGAAAGCATTTAAATGTTGTGCTATTGAATCACCATCTTTCATTTTCAATGAATATAATTGCCTTTTCAGATACAACTTATTGGTGAGACTTTTAGTTTGATAAATATCCCCTATTCTTTTCCATAATTTATATGCACTGGTTTCCATTGAAACATTCAAAAGAATAGCATCAACAAGACATAACCTTATTGTTCCTCTTGCCTTTTTATCTAACTTAGCCCAATCTTCATCTGAAATAGTTGTAGGTGTCTTTGTCTCATTATTAACCGCTAACCACTGATCTCTTTCTTCAAGAAGATCTTCCATTTTTAATTTCCACATTTCATAGTTAGAACCATTGAACCTTTCAATTTCTAACCTTGAATTCATTGTAACAAAACTTAATTCCAAAAATCAGCAAATAACAAAAATAATATGAGCTCCCACTAAGCTAAAAAACCTCCAATATTTTAAGAGAAAGGTGTCCCAATACTCTACCCAACCTCAGCTCTGATACCAAATGTTGAAAAATGAGGTGTTTTCTTAGCTTAATACTCTACAAAACTTCAAAATTGTTGTTCTAAGTAAGTCTTTTCTTTGTTACATAAATTCTTTGAAGTGAAGGAGAAGTTGTAGCTTCAGTTTGGGACACCCAAATGCATGATGCACATGATGTAAGCTTTAGTCTTCACTGAAGAACTCTACTTGAAGGAATATGGCATACCTTTTCAAGGGCTTGAGCTTATGCATTGTAATTATCACCATTTTGAGATTACAAGGTTGCATATTGTCTATATATCTCATTCAAGTTGAATAGAGTTTGAGATTGGTTATTGCAGGTGTGAAGAAGATTGGTAAAGATAGAAGAAGCATTCTCAAGCAAGAATTGGAGCTATTGTAATTCAGAGTTTGAATAATAGAATAATTCTTGGTGGAGTTTTTTCCCGAAAGGGTTTCTCCACGGTATATCTTGTGTGAAACTTCTATTATCCTGTCTAGTTCTTCTAAATAATTCTCTCTACATTCTACAACAGTAAAATGGATTAATCAAGATAATCATCCACAAAGAATTTATGTAACAAAGAAAAGACTTACTTAGAACAACAATTTTGAAGTTTTGCAGAGTATTAAGCTAAGAAAACACCTCATTTTTCAACAATTATGATGTTCAAATGATGATTTTTTATTAAGGATTAAGGATTTGGTTAGAATGGGATTAGGATTAAAAGGAGATTATATTAAGATGATGATGAAGGATAAAAATTAAGGATGTGGATTAAGGATGATGATGGCTAGAGGATATTAGGACCAAGATTAATGATGAAATTGGATTAAGAATAGTAGATTTTATGTGGATTATTAGGATAATGATTAGGACCTCAATTGGATTAGACAAATTAATTAAGCTTAGGGTCCTAAATGATGGATTAGGGATGGATTGGAAATAGATTGAGATGATTAGGATAGTTGGGATGATGTGGATTAGATGATTAGGTATGATTAGGATAAGATTATAAAGATTATGGAAGATTAGAAAGATTAGGGTGATGATTAGGATGGTTATGAATTACTAAGATGATTATGGATGAGGTGATAAAGATGAAAAGGAATTATTATGATGGATATGGATGATTAGGATGAAGAAAGATGATTGGGAGATGATTATGATATGAAAATGGATGATTAGGATGAGATGAGTGGGATAATTAGAATGATTAAGAGGGATTATGATGAGGTGAGGGATGATTAGGATGAGGAGGAATGATTAGGATGAGATTATTGGGATGAAATGAGGGGAATAAGTATAATGATTATGGGTGATTAGGATGAAGTGATTAAGATGATTAGGAATGATTAGGATAAGGTGATTGGGATGAAAATAGATGATTAGGATAGGAATGAGGATAAGTGGGATGGTAATGGATAATTATGATGAAATGTGATGATTAAGATGACTGGGAATGAATAAGATGAGGATGATTAGGATGAGGTGATTAAGATGGTTAGGGTGAGATGACTGTGATGACTAGGATGAGGTGATTAAGATGAAAAGGGATGAATGGGATGAAAAGGTGGTATGATTAGGATGAGGAAGGATGGTTAGGATAGGAAGAAGTGGTTAGGATGAGGTGAGTGGGATGAAAATGGATGGTTTGGAGATGATGTGGATAGCTTGACTTGGAGGATACCTAGATTTTCTTATTTTTGAAGTATTTTGATGTTTTTGGATTTTTTATTTTTTTTATTTTTTTGGTTTTTTGAGTTTTCTATATTTTTTAGATTTTATGATTAAGAATGCAAATGCATAAAGAAATAATGCAAAAATAAAAATCCTATGGCTCAATTTGGATAAGGGTCCTCTTTTGGCTTCAAGTGGGGAAGGTGATGTACACATTCGAGCACATAAGAAACATGAACAAGCCTAACTCAAGTGGGATTATCAACCCTAGTAAGAACAAGGCACCACAAGACGAGATGGATAAAATGTCTCAACCAGGATTTACAAGCTCAACTAGGGGTATCCTCTATATACCAAAATGGTACGTGAGGCATAACTCATAGATGAAAGAGAATACTACCAAATAGCTAGGAAGAAAGGGTAACCCACTCTCCACCTTCACTTCTCTAAGGTTTTTTGTCATAGAAAAAAGGACCCTTTGCTTGACATGGGATTAATTCAGGATTAATTGGACTTAATGAGACCTTGACTTAGGTTTTGTGAGGCATTTCATGCATCCACACTAGGTCTTGGACCCTTGCACACTGAATAAAATGTGTTTATTGATGTCTTGTAAAGGTGTTATAAAGTGTTGTAAAACACTTTCACGCTTTTCTAGACTTATTGAACCTATTTCTCACTAATTCAACATTATAAAATGTGTTTAATAATATCATTACATCAATCTAGAAGGCCTGTGAATTAAACTTAATGATAAAGTAGTGTTGTAATGTGTCTTGCACATTCACATTGGTTCCTGTGCTTTCCTAGGCTATGTGGACCTCATTTTAGTGTTGTAAAGTATATTTAATCACACTTTCACATTGAATTTTATGTCCCAAGCTCTATTTTACATTTACATCATCACTAATAGGCCCCTATTAACCCATATTGTGCATCCCAAGGCATAATTTGATCAAATAACTGACATAGTCATCATAAAAGCCTAATTTTCTTACTTCTCAGCATTCTAGCTAGCAAAAATGGCCCCTGTGGGACCCATTCACCATTAGTGGTGAATGAGTCCTATTTGAGCCATTTTTGGGGTTTTGAGTAGGAAAAAATAGGTTTTAAGTTTAATTTTTCTCCATGTCGGCCTTAGGGATCTAATTAATGGGAAAATAAGGTGAATTACCTATAAAAGCACCTCTCTAAACTCATTTTTACATCTTGTCATCCATTAACACATTCACATCATTCATTCATCATCTATCTTCTATCTCAAGTCAAGCAAGCTAGGGCATTTACATTGCAAGTCATCAATTTAGCTTCCTAAGACATCCAAGGGCAGATTCTACATGTTATGTTGCAAAATTTCAAGATCAATCATCATGGAAAGGTAATGCATTCCATTATTGCATGTTTCATTCCATTCTTTCATCATTTTGGTTTAATTACCTAAAAGGGGTTTGACCAAGCCAAACCCCCATGCCCTAACATTGAACATCTCTTCTTCTCGTCTTGTGTGTTTGCAGATTTAGGTCTTTTAGAAGCTTAGAAATCATTGAATATCAAGTTGCAAGGTTTCTTAAGTCTTCTTCTCATTCAACAAGTCAAAATATCAACTAAATCTCATTTTCAGACCCGTAAATCAAAGTTTCAGAAGTGGATACCTATAGGGCATCAAAGTGCAAATCAGAAGCTTCAAAATCCACCTTTGAAAATACAAAAATTCAAAAATGGACTCATTCACCATGGGTGGTGAATGAGTCCCACCATAGGGTCAATTTTAAGTTTTCTGCATTTTTGAGTACCCTTTTGTCAGAAACGGATCCTGACTCAATTTGGCAGAACTGGGACTGATTCGCCCAAAATGGTGAATGAGTCCCACCAGGCCTAAATTTCAGCATCAATAGCATTTCAAAAGAATTTTCCAGTATCCATCCACATTCCAGGTGCACACTTTTAGTTTGGTTCATTTCTGTTAAGTTTTGCATTCATTCCTAGTTCATTGTTGCATTACACAATGTGTAAATTCAAACAAGTTGTTTTTCTTTAGTTTCTATTCATTAGTCAACCAATCTCATTCGCTTTTTGCATTCAAGCATTATATCTAGGAATATTGCATCCTTATTCTATTCATATTGCATTGAATTTGAATGTAACACAAGCATTTTTGGCTCATCTTTCTCCTTCTAGGTGAAAAACCCTAGGAGAGCTCGAAAGCAAGTGGTTGCCAAAATACTATGCTATAGGTATAAAGTTCTTAGAGTCTTAGCCTAGATTGACAATGTTCTACTTCCAAGAGGTGTGTATTTTTATTCAACCCCCGCTCTTTATACTTTTTCGAAACATAAGAGTTAAGGTTGTCCCCTAGGCTGATGAAATACCTAGGTAGGCCTCCTAAGAAAAGAAAACAAGATCACTTATTTATGATCCTCAAGATCACACTAGGGTGCAAGAAGAGAGCATAGTAAGTGAATCTTGGGAATTAAATACACTTGTTTATTTTAAACCCAAATCCAAATTTGAAAGGTTAATTTTAAGCCCAATTTCAATTATGAGAAAAACATGTCAAATAGAGTTGTCTAAAGCAAACATTTATTACAAAAATGAATTCCTTATGATTTTTTGATAAAAAATTTAAAAATAGATCATTAAAAAATGATTTTGTATGAAGAAGATATGAGCATTTGAAGATTAAAAAGAAGGGTTGAATTTTATTGAGTGCACTTGATTTCTAAAGAAAAATATGTAAAATCCACCTACATCACAGTGAAGATCCATGAATCACCTTACCAACACCTTTTGAATTTTGAAAATCCAACTTGTGAGACAAAGGTTGTGTCTTTTTTCATAAAATTGCTAGTTTATAGAGTGCATAGGAAGGAGGGGGTTAGGTTTAGCCCCAAGCACTTGAGTTGGCCCCACATGACCAGTGGTGTGATTGGTGTTGGCAGCCTATTTAGCACAACCCCTGGTTTCCAATATGACCAGGGGTTAAAGGCCCTAAAAAATAAAAAATAAAAATAAAATAAAAAAGAGATTGAAAAAATATTTAAAAGGTTAAATTTTAAATGAATATAAAACTTAAAAGTAGAGTAGTCATAAAAGGTAAAATTCTAAAGTTTAGGCTTATGTTTTTATGCTAAGAATAAATGGGCATAGAATTTTAAAAGCCCATGGGACTATGTATACCACACAAGTCGCAAGCTTTGTGGATGCTTCATAGGTCACACATTTGTGTGAGTATATACTCACACAGTATCCCTTTGTTGTCAAAGCTTGCAAAAATATACTTGTCAAAAATGTTAGGATATACATAACACAATAATAGAATATTTAATCAAATATATGCAATATACATAAAATTTATACATTCAATGAAACCCTTGATAGATATTTATTAGTTCCTGTCGGGAACTATAGTAGAGGCTGCAAACTTTAAACAGTGATTAATCTGTCTTCATTGAGCCAATCAAATCATTGTAATTTCTTTCCACATATTTATTTTGGATTGGACTTATAAGCAAGTTGCAAACTTTTTAACCAAAATTTTCATGGAGAATGTTTTGGTAGCTTGTGATTGTTAATTTTATGATCAGATTAAAGAGAAAAAATTTAATTCAAAATCAGACACATGAACACAAAAAATACCCTGGGAAAACCCTCCACTTGAGGGAGAAAAACCCAACAAAAAATACATCTTGATAGAGAGGTCGCACCTCTTCAAGAGGAAGGTCGGCCATCATAAGAAAATATAATTACAAATAATAATTGCTAATTACAAGGAAGCTTGGTCAAGATGGAAATTACATTATTGCCATGTGAAGCACCCCTTCACATTAATTATCACAAATAAATGAATAGATGTTAGGCTATATGAATTTATGTTTTCACTGATGGCTGGAAGGATGAACCCGAAGCTACTATAACATCAACACTCCCTCTCAGCTAGGGAGAAATACTTCCAGCTGCATAAGACATATCACCTCATCATGATGTCAACCACAATGGCTATTCCCATATGTGGAAAGAAGAATATCACTTCGTTGTGATATCAAACATCATGGCTAATCCCATGTATGGTGAAAGTAACATATCATCTCATCATGATATCAACCACAATGGCTACTCCCATATGTGGTATGCACAAGTGCTCATCACTCAACGTGATGTCGTCACCTCATTGTGACATTCACCATGGCTACTCCCAGAGGGTGAAAACACAAGTACAAGAAAATCATCACGGACGCTCTCATGTGATGTTGTCATGGATTCACACACATGACATCCACCATGGCTCTCCCAGAGGGTGGAAACAAGGGCTTTCACCTCAAATCTCTCTCAAAGAGAAATGCATTAAAGAAGATCACCGATACTGAGACTCCTTCTCAGCTAGTGCTTCATTCTCCACCATACCAAGCTTGTCTCGAAAGTACACAAATTTTATCCTAGAGAGAGGCTTGGTGAGAATGTCTATCGTTTGCTCATCAATGTTGATATACCTTAACTGAATTACTTTCCTCAATACCATATCTTTGATATAGTGATATTTGATCTCAACATGTTTAGTTATGTCATGAAACACTGGATTGACATAAATCTTCACACAACTTTGATTATCACAATGAATGATAGTCAGCTCCAATGATTGTCCAAACAATCCTGTAAGGAGCTTCTGAAGCCACACTGCTTCTCGAGCTGCCACACAAGCTGCAATATACTCAGCCTTTGTGGTGCTCAGTGCCACTGAAGATTGCTTCTTGCTACACTAGGAGATCATCGCAGACCCCAAACTAAAACAACATTTGGAGGTGCTCTTCCGATCAGTGACACCCTGCCCAATTAGAATTAGTATATCCATGTAGCTTCAAGTGCACACCAGAAGAATATCTCAAGCCAATTCCAACTGTGCCACGCAAGTATCTCAGGATATGTTTCGCTACAACTAGATGTATTTGCCTTGGTTCACACATGAACTGACTAAGTGCACTCATTGCATAGCAAATATCTAGTCTAGTATTGACTAGATACATCAACAATCCAATCAACTTGATGTACATAGTAGGATCCACTAGATCTGAACTAACTTCTACAAATTTGACTCCATGGATTCACAATCCATCAAATCTCTTCAGTATACTCCCCTTGACTCAGAATGATTTCATTAGGCCTCTACCATACTTCTAAACCAAGGAAGTAATGCATGTACTTAAGATCCTTCATTTCAAATTCAAAAGCCAACTCCTTGCATTTGATAATGAGGTGTTCTTCTCTAGTAAGAAATAAATCATCAACATAGAGAACCAAGATCAAGGTCTCACCATTAATTACCTTGAAATACAAGTTTGAATCAGCATCATCCTTGGAGAAACTCAAGCTCATCAGGTATCTCTCATACCAAGCATGAGGAGCCTCATCTTCAATTACATCATTAAGGAATGTAGTCTTGACTCCCTTTGAAGTTCCAAGTTCTTGCATCAACCTTCTGACCTCCTCGTCCAAGATTTCCTACAACGCTTTCCTTAGAGAAATGGTTTCCAACACACACCTCTGGTACTAAATACTTGCAAGAGTTCAGGACTGTCCTTCTTGACCTCATCCTGGATCACTCTATTCTAAATAGGTTTGCGGAGCTACCAATGTCAAATCTAGATTGATTGTCTTGTACAATTATGATCTTAGCAGTTGAAGAGGTCTTCCAAGGACTTTAGCATTAGCCTTGCAATACTGCAACCTACACTTCATCTCAATGAGTCACAAAACTCCCTCTTCATCCCTATCTCAGAAATTGCAAAGAAATCCTCTAGAAGTGAAATCCCTCTATTGATAGAATCTCAATCCTTTTCTCAGACATTCTCTCAACTCAAACCTTGATTCCTCAGATTTTAACTCCTTTGAAGTAACTGATCACAATGACAACCTGAATAGGTTCTTCATCTTTAAGAGATGTCCCTAGCCATCAACTCAGTCCCATGGCTGCAAGCTAAGACTCCATGCTTGATCATTTCTTCAGTCGGCATGACTTCCTCATAGGATGCCTCAAGCTTTTCCTCTCTAAGCAATCTCTCATCACCCTCTTGCTCCTTGATTTGTCCTGGAAGCATTTTAGAGAGAGATATAATAGTTTATAAAAACATCTCAAGGAGAAGCACCAAAGCTAGAAGCATACAAGATTCACTATCCCAATGATATAGCATATAAAATATTCATGAACATTAATCAAAGCATGAAATACTTATCTCTTAATAGTTTATATATATGAATCAACCTATAAGTAGCAAATATCAAAAGATCAGAATGAAGGGATAAAGAAACTTATCTTTATTGAATTATGATGTATCTTTCTTCCATCTTTTGCTCCTCTCGAGAGTGTTAATCTCAATACAACAAAAGATAATCTGCTCAACTCCTATTTCTTAGACACATTATGCAACTAGCATATACAACATAGAATCAGGCCTATCAAGACACCATCATAGTCCATGCACAAAGAGAATGTTATTGATGTGAACATCCAATCACAATGAATTTGCGGTTCTCTTTTCATCTCAAAGTCACACTCAAAGATCTTCACACTTAGCATGAACATCTCACAATTAATGAAAGGTGTCTTCAAAGGATCTCATCCCAGAGATCATTTTTCAAGAGAAAACATGATCTTTACTACACACACATGATAAATAAATGGCATCAGATCTGCATAACTCAACAGACTAAATTTCAACCCAGAAGAAAGGAAATTGCAAGAGCACAAAAAAAAAATACTTATCTCATAATTTCCTTAAGTACTGTAATATTAATTTTGTTTTTGAATACTGACTCAGCTTATTACAACCTAGAGAAACAACAATTTCTTCTGAAACAACAATTTTGGGTATGAATTCGCCTAGGATGTGAAGGGTTGTTGATGCCCAATATGACTCCATCCATGCTGCTATAAACAACTTAATTCGAGGTGCCATTCATCCAGACTCCATCAAATTTCCTCCTTAAATTCCCACACATTCATAGGAAAGACCACCTTTGGAAGCACGTAGGATAATATGGACACAATGACTAGGTTTATGGACCTCCAACGCCCCCTAAAAATGAAAGACTTGAATATGAAACAGTGATTAGAGACTGCAAGGTGAAATGTCCCTCTTTGTCGAATGCCATACTTTCATTGAATGCACATAAATCACCTCGCCTAGCGTTTACTATGCTCAATGTCCTTGGAAATGCAAGATAACGACTTCAAATTAAACATTCAATGCAAAGTCTCTGATTGTGCACTTGAACACCCAGGAATCAGTCATCCGACCCTCATAATATGTACACCTATTGTGACCTCCCAAAGATTAGATCAATTCCAATGCAATCTCCCAATAGTAGAGTCAGATAATAACATTTTTGAAAATTTTATTCCTAGTGAACATAATAATTATCTCTCTTTTCACATCTGTTTCAAAACCTGAACTTGGTGATGAGAGCACCCATTAGCAGAGAATCAATGGAACCCAACAACATAGCCATCAAGTCACAAAAAAAAAATGAGCCTCCCAACACCATCGGTAGGATGGTCTCAAGAAGGAAGTAACTCTCAACGCTGAGACTCATCATCTTCATCAATCAAATCGATGTGTCAACAACTTATCAGACTGAGAGAATGTCTCCATCGATAGAAGGAAGAAGAGATTTCCCTCTTAGGTCCTTAGATGCACCATAATAAAATATCATAACCCCTGAAGGAAGATATAATAATATTCTGATCTGAGAAGAGTAGTTTCAACATTCTTGTGTGGTCTAGAATCAACAAGGTGTGAGCTCTTCATGCCTTCTACAGGTAGCTTCAGCTGGTATGAATACTCAACCAACCTGATAATGGAATCCTTTAATTCGATCATCATGATCAATTTCCAAAGGCTCAAAATACTTATGGTTTGCTGCTCTCAATAGGCACGGTTTCCTTCATGTCATCTTTGTATGACCAAGTGAAGACTTTCATGAATAGAAATGTCCCATGCAGCTTTTTCCAGACCTCACATTTCACTCAGACTCCTTAAATCTGATCGGATCTTTTCTTGGACCTGCTCTAATACCATGTCAGTTTTATGATCAGATTAAAGAGCAGAAATTTAATTCAAAATCAGACACATGAACACATAAAATACCCTGGGAAAACCCTCCACTTGAGGGAGAAAAACCCAGCAACAAATATATCTCTTATATATATAAAATGGCAAAAATTCACTTTACAATGAGGCCAATCACAAGGCCAATACTCAACACCAATAATGGCGACAATAACAGATAACAATCTACCCTTCCTTAGACTCATATCTGCACTAGGATGAATTCACAATCAACTCCTTGAACAAATTCGCACTTGAGAGAAGGTGAC
The DNA here is from genome assembly GCA_007258455.2 of Sequoia sempervirens. Lineage (NCBI taxonomy): Eukaryota > Viridiplantae > Streptophyta > Pinopsida > Cupressales > Cupressaceae > Sequoia > Sequoia sempervirens. The sequence goes on from VDFB02345343.1 coordinate 18,687, forward strand.
AATCGAACTTTCTTGATGACAAATGAAGTGGGAAAGACCTTGTATAAATACATCTTGATAGAGAGGTCGTACCTCTTCAAGAGGAAGGTCGGCCATCATAAGAAAATATAATTACAAATAATAATTGCTAATTACAAGGAAGGTCGGCCAAGATGGAAATTGCATTGTTGCCATGTGAAGCGCCCCTTCACATTAATTATCACAAATAAATGAATAGCCATTAGGCTATATGAATTTGTCTTCACTCATGGCTGGAAGGATGAACCCAAAGCTGCTATAACATCAACAGTGATTGGAGCTTCAGATCGATGGCAAGTGTAGTCACAACTACCCAGGCAAGAGAACGCATGATTTTCCAAGGATATTCTTGTACATTATCAGATGGGTTGAAAAGTTGTCGATTAAGCAATTCTGGTGTGTTGTTTATCCTTCCACATTTTGCATACATGCCTACATCCATGTAGGGATAGATGGCCTCCATGCCTCATAAAATTTGATGCTTCATGTTATAGCAAACTCATCCTCGTCTCCTAGGACTATGGGTCGTGGTTCTTCAAATACTCATCTTTGGGCTTTTCAATCTGGTTCAGGTGGTTACATGTATGGCATGACTTCTACTTCAGGGGTTCCTTCTAATCCTAGTAACCCCACTTCCATAGCCAATCTTGGTTGTATGCCTCCAACATCAGTGTTGTCCAGTGGCATGATAATGCCCATAATAGCTGTGTTTTATGACTATTATGTAGAATTGGCAATTTAGTTTTATTGGATATTGTGGTTCTCTGCCTATGTGCTTTTACAAAATTTGAGGTTGCTAAGGGATGGACATTTCTCACACCAACACTTGCACCAGTTTCTTTACGGACACCTAAACAATCCCTATTACCACTTCCTTCATCGTCTACTTTAAAGTCAACAGGAAATGCAAAAAGCAGGCCTGAAACTCAATGGGTAAGAGCTCAAAAACTAGATTTTAGGAATATTTTACATAGTGTAATTTTTCAGACTATTTAATCCTAAAGGGAACATCTTAGCGAACCTCTTGTTGATTGGCAATTTTTTTTTATATTCAAGTTTATATTTTTCCTAAATTAGAAGATGTGGGTTTGATTTGATTATGTAACGCCCATTGTGCAAACCCTAGAGAAAAAACATTGCAACCAATTTTTTTTTTTAAATAACACAAAGTAAACATGCAACTAAACATTAAATACATTTACATTGCACATTAACCTCTTAACGTTAAATCCTCTGGGGCACGCGAGGTTACATCACAAAGCAACTATTAACAAAAGTAAAAGATAGTTTAAACAACTTATCCCATAACCTTACAATAACCATTAATAAAAGTACATCCATGATCCATAAGTGAAAGTATCACTACATCACATATTACAATCATAAAGAATCTCTTACAACAATGTTACAAAGGATCCTAAATATTACATCATCATTTAAACATTACATTACATGATCCTGATAAATGAATTACAATAACTTTCCCATAAATGTGGGATGATACAAAGTACAATAACATCTGAATTACAAGTGAACAACTGGTACAAGCTCCAACTTGAAGGAATGTTGAAGGGGAACCCAACGGGTGCGGAGCACGTTCCACCCAACCATGTGGGTTAAGAATAACCCACCCCCCGTGCTCAAAGGTGACAAGGAAGAAATCACAACCATGAATGCCAAAACTGACTCCAAAGAACAACAAAGTACAATAACCCAAATACAACATCAAGGATTACAATGTCATAAACAACAACATCCAAGAGACATCATAATAACATAAAGCCATGGAACTCATCACAATTAATCAAGGCAATAACCATTAACCAAGTAATGAAAGAACAATCATAAAACATTTTCAAAAGAACTGATACAACATTCAAAATACAATTCCAAAGGCAATAAGGAAACAAGGAAAATGGGTGTCTAGTGGAGAGTGTCATTGCATAGCTCCCATGGGTTATCCTAGCCCTTCCTCCAACATGAGGCGTCGACCCCCATCTATGGATATCCTGGCCCTTCCTCCTACTAGAGGCACCAACACCATAGGGTAGCTCATGCGGAGCTGTCAACCTCTCATAAGGACGAGGTTACGACTTTTCCAACCATGGCCTTCTCAGTTTATCATTAGTCTATGATAGCCCTAATGCATAGATGAGGTATCCAATATTTATTATCTTATGTGTTTTACTACCCATCCCCATAAGTTCTATTATTAGGTTTTCACTTGTTATACTACTCTTACATGGGTTATCCTGAGCTCTTCCTCTTTTCGAGGCACCGGCCCCCACGAAAAGCCACTCTCCCTAAGACCCCTAACATAAACCAACACAAGGCAAGGGTTGCACTATAACGAGTACAATGCATATAACTCAAAACAAAGGCATGCGAGGCATTACCCATCTCGCGACAACCCATAACGAAAATTCTCAACAATCTCGTACAACCCTTCCAAATAATAAAAATGCTAAAATCATGTAACATTCCGATCACAATAGTACAAGGGTAAACATCCAAGATATAAAACATGCCTCTGGAAACTAGGGTTCACAATCTCCAAAACTTGGGTTCATCAGATCAATAGGTTTCCCCCTTAATACAAAAGTAAAAAAGATAACTCAAGGAAATAAAGAAGTCAATCAAAATAAGAAAACTAACACAACGTAATAACTTTCACACCGAGCTAAAATAATTCTTTTTAGTTACCTTACAACTTGAAATACCATTTAATACACAAACATTGTTTTAGCAATACCAAAATAATCCATGAGTTTAATTGCATTTAAAAGAAATTTCCATTTTCCTCGAATTAATTTTGAAATTACGTACAATAATAATTTCCACAACTTACATAATTTGCTTCTTTTAATTACTCAAAAATATTAAATTTCATAATTACCCAATTGAATCAGAATCAACAATTGATAATATTTATTTTCGTATATATATATATATATATATATATATATATATATATATATATATATACTCTTAGATATTTGTATATATACCTTCCTGATTTTTATACAAAATAAATAACACAATGATATTCAGATCAGAATAATTTTTTGCCCAACTGTACATTTACACAATATATATATATATATGCATTTAAAACAAATTAATTAAAAATCGACCAATAAACAAAAAAAAATAAAGCAAAGTAAGGCAGTCACATATGACTGTCGTGCACAGCAGTCTGCGAACTGCTGTGGGTAGTCCCCACTGTGGCAAGGGGATAGGGGAAGGGTACGGCCCTTCCCCACCCATAAAAAATATTTATTTATTTTTATATATTTTTTAACTTTTATTTTACATCAAGAACAAAAATTCAAATGAATTATTTGCATGGGTTCGACCCAAGTCGGATTTTGAAAACAATAAAAATTACAGGTAGAAATATATATATATATATATTTATAAATATATATATAAACACAGGGTTCAATCTTTTTTGTATAAATCAGAGAACCACTCATATTTAAGAAATATATATGTTTATAGGAAAATATTACCAGTCCAATATAATAAAAATATTGATCTTTTCCACAGCAAAAAAGATAAAGAAATTGGGTATTTTCAAACAAAGATTCGACAACATTTCTTTCTATTTTGTTTGCAACTCAGACTATTTTTCAAATTTCTAAAAGAATTTTCTTTCAAGGAAGACCTATTTATTTATTTATTTTCTTTTGAAACAGAAAGCTAAAGGAGAAAACAAGTGGAACCTGGAGTCCTGTGCTATTGAAATTTTCGATGAAGCTCCGCTTGATAGTCTCTTCGAAGGGCTCTCATTCCTTCTACAAAATCTCCTCTCCAGAATACTGTGCTCAATTTCAAATCTAATATTTTATTTAGAAAACTCTCTCCAGAATAATGCAAGCAAAAGAATGAAATAACTTTTCCAGAAAGCTTCAGAAGATTCAACAATTTAGAACAATTATTTTGTGTCACTTCTGTCCAAATCTTTCCGTGAATGAAAACTCGCAATTATTCAATTAAATAAAAGATACCTCTTTTCTTTTTCAAAAACTCTAAAAATCCAATATAAAAGAAATTATCTATTTTAAATCAAGCTTTTCAGCCAACACTTAATTCTCATTCGTCCTTTTATCTTTTTTGTTCTTTTATTTATTTTATTTTTCCTTTTATCAATACTTTTTGTTTTAAATCTACTTTTGCAAGCTTTACTTGCAATGCACATAATTTAATTTATTATTTTATAATTATCCTCAACAAGATAATTTAATTAAATTAACAAAACACAAATTTAATATTTAATTAACATTTACTAAAACACATGACTTTTGAAATAAAACTTTTACACATTAAAGTACAAATTAATCTAACACTATAATAAACATTTATTACCATCTTTTAATTAAATAAATCACAACTTACAAAATGCCAAAGTAAAATAAATATGAACAAGATACTCACACAAATCACAATAATGAATTACAGAAATGACAAACACAACGACGCAAAATACCATTCAATCTGGATGGTTTGATAATATGGGCTGGGGTGACTTCCTTGTCATCTCTGTTTCAACATTATGCCGTTGGGTTATTGGTGCTCATCTTGTCCTGCCGAAGCAGGTGGAATCGAGACTCTGTACCTGCAATCACTACATCCAAACAAGGTCATGTACATGTACATATATATATATATATAATCAAAGCATTACATTGTGAGAATGAATCACAACGTAGCAAGGCACTCGCAAACAAGTGATGCTACACTATCCTTTCATCACATCTATTCTAACAATTATAATATAAATGATGAAATATCATTTCTAAACTAATAGTTCATATCATAACATAATTTACTAAATCACTACATCATAATATATTTATGAAATCAACTAACATCACCAAACTACAATATCATAAGAAATATCCATGTCCTCAAATGTATAAGCATAATCACCAAATAGTCTACTAACCAAACCACCAAACCAAACAATAATAGTACCATCAAAGTATCAAATCAAAGCATAGAAAATAATGAGTCCAACTAGCAAATAAGAGGGTTATTACAAATTACCTGATGATAGTGAAATGTGTTGTCTTAAGAAACAATGACAAAAGGTAGCCTCACACCAATGGATATGCTTGATGAATCTCACCATACCAACGATGGGATACTCTTGACAATCATCATGGGGCCAGTTGCTGCTAGGTTGATCATGATCTCTTCAATTTGTACTTGGTTGTACATAAAAGCGGAAAGATCTTCATCATCTCAAGCTAAAGCACTGGGATGGAATGTAGATCCAGACATCTCATCAATTGCATGGTAGGTTTCACCATTTCTCTACTCATTGCGCAAACTTTGCTTTCTCCTTGAAGCCTTGGAATTTGTTTCTCATTCATGTTGAAAAGATTGATAGCTGGTCAAGAGATAAGCTTTCACAAATGTTACATTGGATTGACTATCAAGGCTATTGCATGGATCTACACTTAAATGGTATTTGTGCATGTAGATAGCCCTTAATTCAGCAAGGTATTGCTAATACTATCAGTTTGAATCCATTGTACATAATAACATTTTTGGGTATTGGTTATGGTAATTCCACTGGGGACATACTGCAATCCACTTGCAACTGGTTCAGTCTGGTTAGTACTATATTGTATCTTTACTAATTCATCATGCTTAGTCACTATTTACGTAAGTGGTATAATTGGGGATGTTTTTGTTAGTGTTTTGTTAATTACAATTGCTGGAGAGAAGAATGCAGCTTAGTTTTTTTTGTTGGTTTTGGAACTTAATTAGGTTTCTTTTCAAGCAAGTTTCATTTCTATTTTAGCAGTGGGTCGATCATGGAATCTTTGTAACAAGAGAATGTAATTGTTTTAGGACTATTTGCAGGCAAGACTAATGGGGCTAAATCTGGCGGGCTGAAGGTGCAACAAATAGATTTTTCAGACCAAAAAACACTATCCAACATTACCAACAAACTCAAGCCCCTGCCAAATTTAGGAGTTGCCACTCCAAGTGCACTGCGCAAGGAAATTGCAAGGGCAGGAGTAGATAATACTGACAGCGGAAAGGCTTATTCTAGTCATTCTATCAAACAATTCGTGAACCTTGTCTATATTTCCACATTGTGAATATATGTCTACCATAGCATTTTCAACTGTTATATTTGACAAGAATCTCCCTTCTATTATGTTTTGATGGATCTCCATCCCCTGTTCTAAAGCTACCATTTTGGCACAAGAAGGGAGGATGTTGTCAAAGGTTGTGGATTTTGGCTTTACACATGCCAATTGTGTTTATTTGAAAGTTTATTAAGCCTTTTCAACATCTCCAAATTGTTCATATCGTGCAATCATTGCAGTTCATGAGTGTAGATTTCTTTGTCCTTTTGCTTCACATTTTACTTGTATGTATCCTTATGTTTGGAAAGTTGTGACACAAACTAGAAACACCTTGGTGGAAGATTTGATCTGAAAGTAGAGCCTAGTTCTAATCTTCTTATCACTAGTAAGTATCATATATAATTCTATGTTACCAACTTTTATTATTATATCTTGGCTAGATAATTTTGAACTTCAACTTGAAGAGAAGAATTGATGCTAGTCATTTTTCTTAGTTGTTCCATAATCTTTCATTGTCTACCAATATCGATTTAGCTCGTATAAGCTATTTTTATATTTGACACATCTATTCAATGTATAGAAAGTGATCTTTTCAAAATCATTTGATGGCAGTGCTTGAGAGCATTTTTCAAAATAGGTTAGATTTTTTGTGTATGCTTTTACGTTTTGTGTATACAATTTTGTGCATACACTGTCTTTATTGCATTACATAGAGTTACATTTCTTTGAGCCATTTTACAAAATAATTAATGTGTATAGTGTATGCTTTTACATTTTATATAAATATCTGCTAGCACAACTGGAAGAACAATGTTTGATAGAAATTTTCTTTTGTTTATGCTTTGATGAATGTCACTGCTACTTCGCTACTCTTCCACAATTTCTGCAATTATCATATTGATGTACCTAGGCATAAGGTTTGTATTGATGATTTCAATGTATTGAGGTCTTTTCAAGATGCCAAAGGAGTGTCACTAATTATTGTAATTCAAATAGCTACTCTTAAAATAATTTCAATTTTTGTATTTAATTTCATTTACTAATAAGTTAAATCTTGAAGGGTTTCTCATGCCATGTTATTTTGTCAAAAATTTCTTGCAGTTGGGAGTAGGTGTTGTTTCTTTTGATTTTGTTATACCTATTGTTGATGATATGGTAGAGCAAGTTGTTGAATTGTTTGATTGTTGTGGATACTCTTTCAGTCCTAATCTATCATGTATTGTAGGTTTCGTTTAATATTCAGTTTAGGGAAAAAAGAGTTGTTTGACAATTTTATTTCTATGCTTTACTTTAACAGGTTTCAAGGGGTTATATGTATAGGTGTTATTGCAGGGGCTTACATTCTCTCACTCTTTCAAGTGAGTGAAGTCCTAACAATATTTTTATTTATTTATTTTTAATACATAAAATGATTATGTGTTGCTTGTTGTTGATTATTTCTCCTATATTCTTCTCATTCTCTTCTCAAGTTGTCATTTTGCTTCACATTTTACTTGTATGTATCCTTATGTTTGGAAATTTGTGACACAAACTGAAAACACCTTGGTGGAAGATTTGATCTGAAAGTGGAGCCTAGTTCTAATCTTCTTATCACTAGTAAGTATCATATATAATACTATGTTACCAGCTTTTATTATTATATCTTGGCTAGATAATTTTGGACTTCAACTTGAAGAGAAGAAGTGATGCTATCCATTTTTCTTAGTTGTTCCATAATCTTTCATTGTTTGCCAATATTGATTTAGCTCGTATAAGCTATTTTTCTATTTGACACATCTATTCAATGTATAGAAAGTGATCTTTTCAAAATCATTTGATGGCAGTGCTTGAGAGCATTTTTCAAAATAGGTTAGATTTTTTGTGTATGCTTTTACATTTTGTGTATACAATTTTGTGCATACACTGTCTTTATTGCATTACATAGAGTTACATTTCTTTGAGCCATTTTACAAAATAATTAATGTGTATAGTGTATGCTTTTACATTTTATATAAATATTTGCTAGCACATCTGGAAGAACAATGTTTGATAGAAATTTTCTTTTGTTTATGCTTTGATGAATGTCACTGTTGCTTCGCTGCTCTTCCACAATTTCTGCAATTATCATATTGATGTACCTAGGCATAAGGTTTGTATTGATGCTTTCAATGTATTGAGGTTTGTTCAAGATGCCAAAGGAGTGTCACTAATTAATGTAATTCAAATAGTTTCTCTTAAAATAATTTCAATTTTTTATTTAATTTCATTTGCTAATTAGTTAAATCTTGAAGGTTTTATCATGCCATGTTATTTTGTCAAAAGTTCTTGTAGTTGGGATCAGGTGTTGTTTCTTTTGATGTTGCTATACCTATTGTTGATGATCTAGTAGAGAAATTTGTTGAAGTGTTTGATTGTTTTGGATACTCTTTCAGTCCTAATCTATCATGTATTGTAGGTTTCGTTTAATATTCAGTCTAGGGAAAAAAGAGTTGTTTGACATTTTTATTTCTATGCTTTACTTTAACAGGTTTCAAGGGGTTATATGTATAGGTGTTATTGCAGGGACTTACATTCTCTCACTCTTTCCAGTGAGTGAAGTCCTAACAATATTTTAATTTATTTATTTTTAATACATAAATGATTATGTGTTGCATGTTGTTGATTATTTCTCCTATTTTCTTCTCATTCTCTTCTCATGTTGTCATTGTTCGTCATACACTTACATTCTTATCATCTATTTTCTATTGCACATAGTCAGTAGGGTAATGGTATGAACATACCACCATGAAAATTATGGCACATAACATGAAAATTACAGGTCAATTCAAACTCAGTATTAGCCAAGATCTAATTACCTATAGATGTGTCGTTCTTTTATGAACACAGACCATTTCAAAATATTATAGGAAAGGTCGAGGAATAGGGTTAAGAATGTTATATCTGTTGATCATGTGAAGAATGAAAGGTAAATATTATATGCAAGACAAAATAACATTATTAAAAATAAACCTTTTACTATTTTTAAACAATTTTGGTCCAATATCCTTTAACGTGTTGGTCATTTGGATATCCATTGGCAGACGAATATATGAAGGATTTTTTCTCATAATTTTGATCTACTACTTACCTTGTCAATTACTGGATAAAGTTTCAGGCAACAACCTAACAAAGATCTTTAGTGAGGTTTCTTCATATTAAATAATATTTTTAGTACATATTTTCATTGACAATTTACTTTTTTCATTCCTGAAAACATATTATACATGTCTGTAGTATTGGTCTTCATCCTTCTAAATTTGAATGTTGGTTATGTGGGCCACGCCTATGGATTTGGACTAAGAAAATTCAAAATATAGTGGTCCTCCCCACATACCAGGGTTGAACCAGGCTAGAACTAGACCAGGATCGATACCTAGTTTGGGTTTGGTTAGGATTTACAGTTTTCACATTGCATTGAGTGTAGACTTTCCCAAATAAGGTATAATTTTTTATATATTTCTACAGTATTTTAATCATTCTTCTCAACCATGGTCAACCCTCTTCAAAGGTTATTATTTGCTTAGGGTTTGTTGTTTTACTAGTTCCTTTTAAAAACTTAATTCTTAATCTTTGCTATGTTTCTTTTCAGAGGTGAACAGGCTAGTGGCTCAGGCTCTAAGCTACAAGTTTGAAATTCCATGTTGGTCGCCTGGTGCTCTGAGGTAGGAGGATAATAATTTTCTATTTTCTTTGCTTTTAGTTTTTAATTTATTCTTTATTAAATAGTGACCTATATAATCTTGTATCTATAACAAATATACTTCTATAAATTGCCCAAGTTGTTGCACTTTACCTTTGAATTTGTCATGCAATGTTTAGAATCTATTGAATACCTAAAAGAATACATCAAGCTCAGTCATCACACAATCTACTTTAGTTGTTGTAGTGCATTGATCAATGAATCTTGTTGGAAATCAAATTGCAATTAGCAGCAGTAATGATTTGTGCTTCTTGATACAACTTCAGTTGCACAAGCTCTACCTTAGTCAAGTTTGTTGGTTCTAGAAGTGCATTGAAATGTCCTGCCAATATTTTCCCTAGACGTAACCAATTGCTTTGTCCTCAAGGAAATTTAACAAATTAAATTTCCTATTGCCACAACTAAGAAGCTCCCCAATGTGTGTTCAAAATTGGGGAAATGAAGTTTGCGTTCAAAACCAATGCTCCTCCATTTGAATATGCTCAATGTTGTTTAGTTTTCCAATGCTGCAACCTGAAGTCCAACCTTCGAATTGGAACTGTTGGGGATGACCCTGTTGATTTGTCAAGTCATATAATCAACATTAGCAATCAATCCTTCAGTGTCAAGAATGCTTTGCTATACCAGATATTTTTGAGGAACCTACCATTTTGTAATCTAGCTATTGTAATATGTTGATCATAATGTGCAACTATGTCTTATTCTACAATGCTAAAGTTCTTCTACTATATTTGGATAGAGAATTGTAGCAATGGTTTTATGTCTTGCGGTAAACAATTGATGGAATGTTGTTATAGTTTTATGTGTAATGTTAAGAAGTTATGCATTGTAGTGAACACATACAATGTATTATATCTTTATATAAGATTATAAAAAGTTAGTTGTTTATGTGAGGGGCTCAATGGTGCATTCTAGAAAAACATTTGGTATTTAGTTCTTTCAAGCTTTATTGCTATAAAAGAGTTGTTTAAAGTGTATTAAATTATGACATGGAGCGAACACTAGATAATGCATTTTGTCAAGCATACCAAATGTATTGTTGGGAGCAAAGATAAGTTTCTTTTTGAAGCATAACATTATATGAATGAGGATTTGAAGCATTTTACTCTTATTTGATGGTTTCACTTTCTTTTTCTTGTTACTCTAGCAAACTAGTAATGAAAGAATAAGTGACATTCATATTGGGTTCATACATTTAATCTCGATAGACTTGTCATAATGGATGACAAGTTTGGTTGTTTCCTACCTTGGCAAAAAAATTGAAGAGTTATAAAGTTTTGGAAACAATTTGCATCAAAATTTCCTAAAGTTACTATTTGAATTTAAGTGAACTTGAAATTAGCCCTCCACATGAAATTTTAATCTTTTTCCCATCTTCAAGTTCAGAAATACTCTCTCCAAATAATCTTCAAGTTCAACCTCGAGCAATTGGTATTAGAAGATGGCAATCTGTTTTTCCTTAGAAAGGTCAACTCATCCACCTTGACACCATTTGAGTTTATCTTCCAAGTTTCATCTAGTGCTATTGACATGTCATTGCTTGTTTGTCATTGTATGTGCATCTTATCTTCACATGCTTGAGAGTTCATTATTTGAGGTTGTCTTTGTGGTATTTGAAAATTAAATTATTAATCGATATTACAGTTGAGCATTAACTTGTGGATTTGGCATCCCTTCTTGTAACATGCATTTGCAAGTCCACAAAATGCATTCCTTCTTTGAGTATAATTCAAAGAGCAAACATAAAACAAAAAATACAAGACAACATATAGATTGAGCACATTCAAAGAGAAAACATTCTCTAAACTTAAAACAAAGGTATAATTGATGAATCCTTTCAATTTCTAACATTTTTCCTAGACCAAAACTATTCTACCAGTCTTTGGCAGGAACTTCGCTGCCTCACAGCTCTTGTTATATATATTTTTAAAATAATTTTTTTGATTTTATGTATATATATTCTTGTGGAAAAAATATCTCAACCATGTGTATACGTTTACAACCAGAGTGTATATTTTGCAAAAAAAGACACATAGTGAAACCCTTAGTTGTATGGTTGTATGAATTTTTGTACAATAGGCTCTAGAAGCTTTGAAAAAAATGTAAAAAATTGACAGTAAGAAAAATATGGCGAGTTTTATATCAAAATTTGTTTCTCGTCCCTCTTGAGTGCAACAGTGGGGTTATTTTGCAATTTGGGGCTCCTATAAAAAAATGATTTTCAAAGCTTACTTAGAAAACCCTTCACCCACAAGATCAAACTCACAAAAACTCACACTTAGACAAGCATTAGAAGTAAGGATTCATGTCGGATTCACTAAAATGTATTGCATGCAAATGATATAAATGAAATATGCGTCAAATATAGCTTAAATCAAACCAAATACATGCAAACCTCAAAATGTTTAAATGTAATATGTTGATAGATTGATAGTTTGGATGTCGTTGCTCATAATTTTTGGAACATATAGGTATGATGAATGAGTATTGATTATAGTAAGAGAACATGCCTCATTTTATAGATTTTTGATGGGTAAAATCAATGGTCAAGATGCATTGACTAAATGGAGGGTCAAGATTGAATGAGATGGTGGAGGCTTAGCCTTGTGACAAGTGCCACAAGAGGAAAGGATGTGTAAGTTCAAGGTGTGCTCACACATGTGTGAGCACACATTGGAAAGAACATGAAAGAGATATGTCTATGACATGTGTAAGAGGTAGGGTGGCTTCACATGTGTGAGAGATATTCTCACACATGTGTGAGCAAGGAGTAGGATAGGTAGGTTAGGACACTTGTTCTATGGTGATAAGTTTAGATCTTGATCCATGTAGATGGATTCAAGGGCTAGGATCGAGTGGACAAATATTGAGGGATAAAGTGGAATTAAATATTGGAGGAAAAGGTAGTGGAGATTTATTAGCCTAGATTAATTAATTAATTTAGTTGGAGGATTTTTGGGATAAAGATATAATTAATTTAAAAAATATAAAAAAGTATTTAATTAAAGGTGGTGGATAAGGGTAATGGATAAATAAATTAATTAATTAATTAATATTTATTTAATTAAATATTGGGATAGGGGAAAATATTAAATTAATAAAATATATAATAAATTTTTATTTAATTAAATATTAGAATAGAGGAAAAGGTTAAATTAATTACATAAATAATATATATTTATTTAATTAAATATTAGGATGGGGGAAAATATTAAATTAATTAAATATTAGGATAGGTAAAGTCAAGTTTGGTTAGGTTAAGGTCACATTTTAGGTGTCTACATTAACCATATAAGTCCAAATTGATGGTTGGGAAGGATTGGGTTTCCTTCAATGGTGGGTTCGTATTTCTCCACAGACAAGTGCTTAGAATAAAATGAAGGACACTTGAGTAGCAAAAACTTGGATGTACTTGGAATGTTGTCATTATTATTGTATTTGTAGTATATCATACCATTATCATTATTGTAATTCATGAATTATCAAACCATATTGTAAAATGATTATTAACTTTGTAATAGAATTATACTTGTAATATTTTTTTATTAGAATATAATTTGGAGATATTCAATATAACTTGTACTCATTATGATTCTTATGGGTTAAATAATATTACTAAAGTATGACAAATTTCAAGGTTCCATTATAAAAATTGTTACATTCATAAAAGATATGGATTACCACCTTGAGCAAAAATATTTCACCTAAAGTGGGGATGAACTAAATTTCCACATATGTCTTGAGGTATTACTTGTATTTGCTAGCAACTCAAGGGAAAATACTTTCTTCAACTCCTTAGTTGAAAAAATCCGTTGAATACAAAAGTCATTAATTAGAAGTAAAAAGAGGATTGAATGCAAAGAAAAATAATTTGAGAGTAATAAAATGTTATGAATATGTGAGAAATAAAGGAAAGATTTTAGGCCTAGTTGTAATCAATATAAGGCATGACCTTAAGGCTTTAATGCATGATCACTCATATCATTCACTACTAATATTTAATGAGTTTATAAAATAGATAAAAATTATTTTAAATATAAATAAAATTAATGCAATTATAGCTAGTCCATGAACCCCATAGATAGTCCATTAGAGGAATCACTAACACTAATATGTTATTAACTAATTTTTCGCTCACTAGTTCTATGCTTTATGTGATTTTTATGGAAGGATTATGTCAACATAGATAGACATATTTTCTCTAACCATATTCAATTGGGAAATAGTTGTTAGCAACTTGCGATAATATAGCATGAAGCACGTGAATGACAACAACAACACAAATAAAAGTTAGCATAAACATTCACCCTAGAAAAACTCAATATGGAAAAAACTTCAACAACAATTTTTTTGTTATAAAAAATCATTTTGTATAAGATTTCTCCCTTCAAGGACCTCTAATAATATTTTTCTTCTAACATTCTATCACTTGCATCTAATTTAATGAACTACAATAAGATTACATGCAATTACACAATCCTTAAGAAACATTGTAATAGACTTTTAACTTTCATTATTGATAATTCTAAGACTAAGATATCTAAAATACATAAATCTAAAGAAAAATCTCCCTCTTCAATCTTTTCTTACCTTCCCAAGGAGAAAATATTCACTCTCTTAACTATTAAATACCCCAATACAGTGTATTTATATTAGAGGATAATTACAAAAGTTGATCAAGAGGAAATGTAATGTTTTTCATGTGGAACAATGGAAGGTGAATTGCTTCAAATCCTCAAATGAGTCTAGTTTTATTTTTTAGTCATATATGAGATAAATTCATTTTTAATAAAAAATATTGGCAATGTCCTATTCCCATAATGACCTATCTATATGAGATCAAACATGCCACACTAGATTGAATGTGATCTAACTATCACATGTCTCAAGGATCCCACATAACATTATTATTATTTTTGGTTGGTAATAGAGTGAATTTTATTAATAAAAAAAAATTACATCGGTTTGTGCTACTATGCTATTTAAAAGCCCTTTTCCCCTGACCCAAATCTCCTCTAACAACCACCCTAACTCTACCTTCTATTCATATGCAAATAAAGTTTTATTACAACACCAAAGACTCCACTTGCATATCCTGTGAAAGAAACCCATTAATAGGTCACCTTTAGAGCATTGATTGGTCTTCCCTTCATCTAAGATCGAAGGACCATTGCAAAGGATTTCTTCTCAGCTTTCTTTGATTTCTTTCCTTTGACTGTTTGCTAGCCATCTTCTACCCTTGCAACCTCCTTCTGCCATTTTAGTGTTGTGTCATGAGTGCTTTGTGAAACTTCATTTGTCAAGCCAGTCACTTGGTGGCTCTGTACATTAGCCTTTCACTTCCCTGATCCTTTCTCTTACGGCCTTACCCCACTTTTTTCTCCCAATAGTCTGGTGTTGCTGCCCCATTCTTAGAGTCATTTTCTCCCTCAAATATACCATCATTGTCACTGTGCACTGCCAGAACTTCTTACTATAGTGGGGTTTCATTGATTTGTTGTTGTTCCTCCCTAGTTGCAACATTTACCCTGGGCTTCCTTTCTTGTCCTAGAGCTCCAAGTACTAGACCCTCCTCTTCTCTGCCTTTCATCTGAGGGCTCCCCTACTTCTGCTTCTCCTTCTCATTCTCCACTGTATAATGTTGAGGCGTAATGTCTTTCCACCATGAAGTAGATTTCCTTCTTCTATTTTTGGCACATTGAGCAACCAAATGCCCTATCTTATAGAAGATTCTACACCTAAAGGGTACCCCCTCATAATCTAGAGGCTGCACCCAACAACCTTTCGAGGTTTTTAATCGAATTTCTTCTAGAAGCTCCTTAGAAGCGTCTATTTCCACCAAAATACATGCATAAGTAGAATGGAGAAGATTTGAGGACCATTCATCCATCATTAGAAAGCTTCCTAAAGAGTTCCCTACAGCCTCTAGACAAGAGTCAAACCAAAATTGTAAGGGAAAATTTGGAAGTCTTACCCAGAGAGGAACCCGCTCAAACACTTCAGTGGCTAGGTTAAAAGTCGGGTGTCATGGCTTTAGCAACAACATGTATTTTTCTTCCTAATCCTAGTGATAATCATAGAGGATCTTGCTTCTATCCTGCTCCTCAAAAACAACAGTAAAGAAACCTTTAGCCATGGGGTAGATTTGGACATACCCTTCCGGAACTGGCTTCCAATGGTTAGAAATCCACTGATGGAGGTCAGACAGGCTTGGCCAAAATCCCCTAAACCTCCCAATCAACCCTAGCCCAACAAAAAATTTCTCATAAAAAAACACCTCTTGTTCCAGTTCATCATCTAGCTCCATTGTGATCATCTTGGATGTAGGGGAAAAAGATTCCCCACCTTTCCTGTCTATTGTTGTTTTATTTAAGAGCTTCTTCTTTTGGGAAGATTTTGCAAGCTTCCTCCCAATCTCGGGTTCCTTGGACCCCTCAACTCCAACAGTCCTTGTGTTGAAATCCTCCATTT